>JAIEZT010000019.1:21570155-21575155 GCA_019594935.1 Periophthalmus modestus
AGCTCAAATGAATAAGAGAATGCAATATTTTATTAATCATTTTTTAAAGTTGTAGAATCCCATTGATATTGCATATAATTTAAAAGTTTTTTTCTTGAATTTTGGACCCTGCCTTAATATTTTGTTCATGAATCTTGCTTTTGTTCTAAACCTCATCTTTCATGTTATTGTACAAAAATGAAAGAGCTTAATATCTGCTTTTCTTGGAAGTGAAGGGACAGCCACATTAGTAAACCACATTTTCATGTTGATTTAAATGCAGTCAGTAAAGTAGCTGATCTATTTTATCAATGTGCTGTGTATACATATGCTTTATCTTTTACTGTCATTCAGAGGCTCTCCATTAATAAACTTTTTTTTTTTTAAACTGTGTAGCAAATATAATTTCAGCAAAATCAAAAGAGTTAAAGCAGTCTATTTAACAAGCTTATACTGTATTAAGGCCACATTATAGCTTTGAGATCAGTCAGCCGCCAGTAATGTAGTGATAAATATGGTTATGACCACATTGATAAAACACAACTTGATTAAAATTATCTCTGCTGACCCAGTCTCCATTGTTGCAGTGCACATGCTGTAGCCTTGCACACTTCACCCAATTCCAGCCACAGTTATTTTGTGTTTTTATACAATACAATATTTTTACAATAAGAGATTATCTATGATACAGTGTCTGCCTCATACAGATTTCCAATGCTTTTCGTTGAGTCCTCGACACTAAACCTAAACGACTTTCAGAATGATGAAAAATTAAGACACAGAAATTGAACTATTAAAACAGAGGTATAGAGGAGGGCACTGTATCCAATAGTCAATTAGTCAATTTATAGTCAATTATTCAGGCAGCACATGCATGTACACATAACATTTCTTAAAACAGTTTGCAGCATATTAACTCTTGATGAAACAGTTCATTGGCACTGGTCCATCTTGGCCTTTTTAACAGAAGTCTTAGAGCCTCTGTTACAGTCCTAGGCCTTAAGTTCTTTTCATTTGTTATAATTTGCCTGTTATGTTGCCTGGCCAATCCTGTGGCTCACCTGCCTCCCTCTGCTTAAGGAGATTCAGCACACCTGTTCAGGGCTGCCGGCCTTGGTGGTCAGTATGCCATTTTTGTGTGTGTTTCTTTTGTCGTGTCACTAATGAGGAAGTGACTGTTTTCCGAGACAATCAACTGCGTCAGTACTGACTCTGTGTTTGTTGTTTGTAGTTAGTTTCTTAGTTATAACTGTAGGTATAGTTCACCCACAGATGTGCAGTGTAGAACAAGGTCACTTTAACTCCAACAGAACAGCCTGTGTATACAACATATGGCACTGACGATACGTGTCCTCATCATCTGACAGGAAAACTCAGTATACGTTTAACTTGTGTATCAACTTTTACAACATTAAAATTATTTCAGACAACTTAAAGTCAGGAAACACCTTAGTTCCTCCTTAGTTGGACATATCATAATAACTCTAAAGAATACAGAATTGTCTTTTTCACTTCATTTTGTCCTCCTTACACAGAACACACATTAAGCATACATCAAGTGATTGAACACAGTATAGTCTACACCTGCTCAACTGCTTGGAGAGGACATTCATGTTAATCGAACAATCTACAACAAGCTCCCTTGTCTCACCCCATTACTGATCTGAAAGGGCACAGACACATTTCCCATTTGACCTGTAGGGTCTGGTGTGCATACCAATAACATAGACTTTGAACTTTATATTTATTGACTTGACACAGTTTGTGAAATTATTTTGAATGATTCACATGATCAAAAGCCTTAGAGACATCTTGGAAATACATAAAAACAGTGTGTGGAGTGTCTGCTTAAGTATTAACTTAATATTTTTTTTAAAGCATGAATACACATGTCAGTGCTGTGATCGGCTTTAAAGCCAAAGTGATTGTCCAAGAAAGTAATGTGCTTATAGATCCTGCTCAGGACAATATGTTCAAAGACTTTTGACAGTACACTTGGAACGGCAAAGGGTCTGTAGTTATAAGAGCTGCCCAATTTCCCTGCTGTATCTTTTATCACAAGAACTAACAACACAGTCATCATAGCACGTGGAATGAAACTGTACAACAAAGGCAGAAAAGCATATGGTGAGAAAAAATGCCACCCTCACACTGGCATAATTAAGATGTCCAGCAGAAATATGATCCATCTCTGTCCCCTTATTTTCTGACAGAATTTAAACAGCTTTGTGTACCTCATGAGTTTTGATTGTTTCAACACAGTCATATCATCAACAGTGTAAGTTACACTTAAGACAGTTAAAACATTTAGAATAATGCTGTCTGCATAGCTCTACAATCATGTCAGAACCAGAGACTCCACTTTATATAACTTTAGAGTTATTGATACGTTTCCTCCTTCCAGAAAGCCTCAGTGCTGTTACGTAAAAGGTTTTTAGCCATGGAATCAGCCCTCATTGCTCAATTTTAATAACCCTGACAACATATTTATATTTTGCATTTGTATGTTTTTATGTTCAAATAAAATCTGGCTTTCCTCGCTACTACCCAGGACTTCAGAATGAAATTTTGCCACAGAAGTGCTCCAACCAGCCTTTCTTTTTGCATTTGTAATAGGGCTTATTAGCATTAATCAGCGCAGAGTACAATATCTTTTAAATGATGAAAAGTCTTCAAAATATCACCAATAATCAGGAAGCTGAAACCATGAATAAATCCTTCATCCTGTTGTAGAAAATGAAGATGGTAAATATTTGAAGTATTTTGTGACATGGTTTATAAAATAGTCATGGTCGGGTCTAGTTATTTTCCATTAGTGAAATGGCGTAAATCATTACAGCTGCAGTGTGACAAGGCCAGTGAAGGCTGTTCTCTGGTAACCGATGCAAATTAGACTACTAACTAATACATACAATGGAGGTATTAACCCAACTAAGACACAGAGATGGGTAAATCAGAGAAATTAAATAGACTGGTTTTGGTTATTGGATTCAACACCCATAAATTAGTAGAAAAAAATATCACAGTGTATTTCATTTATAGCACAATGATGAAGTACGCTCTTGCAGTTCAGATGAAATTGTGTCTTCCAAGGAAGACCCTTGATATGATTTGCACCGACAGAAAAAAACATCCTACACTCTAAATATTTTGACATAGCCTAAGGCTAAGTCTAGTCTGATAATGCTCATCTGTGCCTCCTGGTATTTTGAAAAAAAAGTTTATGGTGAACAAATTGGCTGATGTGGGAAAACAGTGCTACCGGTGTATCAAAGAGAAACAGCACACAAAAATACAACATAAAATTGTGCACTCTGTTACCACGACGACCAGCATGCTTCCAACAAGACATGCTCCTCTCTAAGTGACAGGAGGGCATAGGTTTTGCAATGAAAGGGGCATCATAGGGTCAGGATATAAAAAAGAAAGCCCATAATGGGAACCTATATGAATGTTGTACCTATTAGTAAAGATGCATAAAGTACTCTATAGTCTCTTTAGAGAAATGTGATGCCTTTCCTTGAAACCCACCTCTAGATCTCTGTACTGATATTTTCTGTGATACATTTTTTATTGTTTACATAATAACAAAAACAGGACAAAAACCATAAATACCCCTCACCAAAAGAAAAAAAAAAAGAAGAACGGTCCCGAGCTCATGGTGATATCCCACCCCCCTCCACATGTACAAGATCAAAATATTTCATATGTGTTTGTGTGTATGCGCACATATGCTTACAAAATACATAAACTAAATACAAAACTTCCATGCATATTTGCATACATACATATACACAGACCTATTCCACAAAACATATATATATACTTGCACACTATGTATGTATTCATATACCCCTATACATGACTATATATATATATATATATATATATATATATATATATATATATATATATATATATATATATATATATATATATATATATATATATATATATATATATATATAATTCTCCTCCTCACCCTCCGCGGGTGGTCTTTATCCCCTCTTTTTCCACGCTCGGGACCTCTACCAGAGGCCTGGGAGCTTGAGGGTTCTGCGCAGTATCTTTGCTGTTCCTAGTACTGCGCTTTTCTGGACTGAGATGTCTGATGTTTCTCCTGGGATCTGCTGTAGCCACTCCTCCAGTTTGGGGGTCACTGCCCCTAGTGCTCCGATGACCACGGGCACCACTGAGGCCTTCACCTTCCAGGCTTTCTCCAGCTCTTCTTTGAGCCCCTGGTATTTCTCTAGTTTCTCATGCTCCTTTTTCCTGATGTTCCCATCGCTTGGTACTGCAATGTCCACCACAACGCTTTTGCTCTGTTGTTTATCCACCACCACTATGTCCGGTTGGTTCGCCATCACCATTCTGTCAGTCTGTATCTGGAAGTCCCACAGGATCTTGGCTCGATCATTCATTCTCCACTACCTTTGGAGGTATTTCCCACCTTGACCTTGGGGTTTCCAGTCCGTACTCTGCACAGATGTTTCTGTACACTATGCCCGCCACTTGGTTATGCCGCTCCATGTATGCTTTCCCTGCCAGCATCTTACACCCTGCAGTTATGTGCTGGATTGTCTCAGGGGCCTCTTTGCACAGCCTACACCTTGGGTCTTGTCTGGTGTGGTAGATCTGGGCCTCTATTGCTCTTGTGCTCAAGGCCTGCTCCTGTGCAGCCAGGATGAGTGCCTCTGTGCTGTCCTTCAGTCCAGCTTTCTCAAGCCATTGATAGGATTTCTTGATATCAGCCACTTCAGTTATGTTTCCGGTGGTACATCCCATGCAGGGGCTTGTCCTTCCATGATGGTTCCTCCAGCTCCTCTTCCTCTGCACTCCACTGTCTGAGACATTCGCTGAGCACGTCATCTGTTGGGGCCTTGTCCTGGATGTACTTGTGGATCTTGGATGTTTCATCCTGGACTGTGGCTCTCACACTCACTAGTCCTCGGCCTCCTTCCTTACGGCTCGCGTACAGTCTCAGGGTGCTGGATTTGGGGGGGAACCCGCCATGCATGGTC
>JAIEZT010000019.1:21580155-21692655 GCA_019594935.1 Periophthalmus modestus
CGGGCAGCCTGAAGTTATCCACACTCTCAAATCCACAAGTCTCTGGAGGTCGGTGTAAAAGTCAAGTCCAGAAGTCAAGTCCAGATGGGAACATGAGCTCATTGCACTGTTCTCAGCCAGGCCTCCTCCTGCCCCACGCAATCACACATACTCTGGCAACTACATCACTGTGTGGACTGTTTGGTTCCTGCCATTCAAACAAAAGCTGGGGACAAACAAAACAAGAGGAATGGTGGGCTTTTCCAGGGGGAATACGGGAAAGGGACAAGAACCAAAACACTCTCAATGAGTAAAAGCAATGTTCTTGTAAAATAATATTAACATTTACAGTAACATTTTGTCAGACTTAGGTTAGGGTACACTTTATTGTCCCCATAGAGGAAGTGTGTCCCGTACATTTGAACCGTCCTTCAATGCTGGTGGGGCAACCTGTGAGGGTCCAGAACTTGAGCCGGCTTGGTCAGGGTTACCTTAGCTGGAGGATTTTACCTATTGTGTCAGAATAACTATAATCAACCTTAATAACAACAGTTAATAGCCTTTTAATTTGAGCAAATGGCAAAATACCTGATTTACTTGTGTCAAAAATAAAGTTCTAAAAGGTGGCTAAGCTATGACTAAAACAAAAAAATCTGACTTTTAAAATTTGAATAAAAAAAAAAAAGCAATTATATTTAGCTTCTTGCAATGAATATGAATATTGCATCAGCCAATATTGGAAAAATGATAGGATCCAATTCTATATATATAATTCAATAAAATTCAGTTAATATAGCCTTGCCCTATACTGAGCTGGCAACTATCCAAATTGTACTCCAAAGGCCATAAAACCTCTGCGATAAGCCCCAGAAATCAGCCAGCAGTACAATGCTATTTCTAGCTCACTGGCAAAAAGGTTGGCATGTGGCTTCCAACCAGAATCCTCCAGGCTTCACGCATGGCTTCAGATGATAGGTTAGAGGGTGTAATGATATGCAAAGCTAAGCAATTTTTAAATACATAAGTTTTCAAACTCAACCAATATTAAAACGCATCATTTTTAGAGCCCTGTATTCAATATTTTCTCAAATTCACTGGTGCAATATCAGGTGCAATAATTATATTCTCTTATCAGAAGAAAGCTATTTGGCCAAGTTTTATTGCAGCTATTGCAAAGGAAATTATTTGACTTTCATTGGAATTGTAAAACAGGGAAACCCATAGACACAGTTTGCAGCTTTTACTGGAAGCTCTATCACTTCTTCCCATAGTCTTTTAAAACCTGCCACCTCATACCAGTAATTTAGGCACTGGCACACAGACAAGTGACACTGTAATTGATGTTTACAACTGGAGTACAGGAATACACCTTTGTTCCAGCCTATCACGTGGGCACATTTAATGAGGTGTAGCAGTATTTCTTTATTGTCACTGTCAACACACTTTTGTACTGTAGGGCATGCACCTTTAGCCATTGCATACTTATAGAAGAGTGACACCTAGTGGACGGTCAGATAGCACCAATGCAAACGTTCCGTATGGATTAAGATTAATTGCTTTCAGGATTAATGACCATCCTAAGGGCTTGAAGAATGCATAATGCAATCCCTCTGTATCACTGTGCAACCATAGGTCACCCGAGATAACTGGTAATTGATTTGTTTACTTTTTCCACCACACCAATTACATGTATAATAATAGAGGTAGAAAGAACACTAATTGTTTTTTTTTTTTTTTTTTTTTTTTTTTTACCCAATTATCTTGTCATTCATGATTTAAACTGTAACCTAGTGAACTCCTCCATGCTTACTATATTGGTCTGTGTGACTCATATCCTACAAGTCCTAGAGCTGCTTTACCATTAGTACTATTTGTTGTTTGAAAATGGCTTGAAAATTGATTTATCTTGGTGTGAGTACAAAAGAATTTGGTCACATTTTGAGATGAGCAGCTTGGAGGCTAGAACTCCCACTACACAGCAAGAAGGTCCTGGGTTCGACTCCCAGGCGACATGGGGCTTTTCTATGTGCAGTTTGCAGGTTTCTCCCCATGTTATGGTAGTCTTTCTCTGGGTACTCTAGTTTGGCTTCCCCTGTCAACATTAAACAAACACAAGTAGTAAAATTCTCCTGCTAAGGTAGTTCTGACCAAGCCTATAAGATCTGGAAATGGGTCCCCGGGTGCTACGCAGTCGAATAGAGCGGATGAGTCAAATGTAGAGTCCCTATATTGCAACAATACATACACCTTAACCTAAAATTATATGATAAGTGATCATTGACGAGAGAGATCTGGATCAATATGTCAGTGCATGATTGTCAGGAGCTCACTCCTGATTCTGCCGTATTGAAACAGCCTTATTTAAACCAGCTCAAGTTGACACTGACTTTATATTGTGTGTCTATGCGATGTGTCAGAGCTCAAGTGTGGAAAGCATTATGCATTATTCTTCAAATGACACCTGCGTTGAGACAGGGGACCTGGAGACCTGCTCTTCACTGGTAATTAACTTCATTGCCCTCTTGCGTTATTTGCAAGCCCCATTTAACCTTAATAAGCTCACGCCGACACTGTGGTCGCATACAATTTAGAGTAATGAGACTGCATGGAGGAGATAAGAATACACCTAACCTGGACAGAAGCCATTTATCTCTGTGTGGACCACTGCATAATGCCCTGTAATAGCCACAGTGGTTATAAGATAGGGAATATTCACTTTGAGTTCTCGCTTCTGTTTGTTTTGATAGAGCTGCCCAGAATACAAATTTTAGATCTTTTCTTTAATAAATGGGGCCTGCAATAAATACATCATATTGGCAGTGCAAAATTTGAGCTAACAAAAGGCTTAGTAACTTTATCTATTCTACTTACTCTGAACTTTTGCATGAAGTTAGTTTTGTGAAATGCATTGAGTTTGTATAATCAAAACACTGAGCAATACACTGGACTAAGCAAGCTGCCATGTTTTTTTTTTTTTTTTTTTCCCCCACCCCCCATCAACCTAAAACATGCACCATTTCCTCCACATAGTTACTAAAGGATCATGCACAATTTGGAGAAGAGCCCCTGGGTGCTTATTGCTCCTCATTGTTTACATTACATAACTTACTAATGGTGTAAAATACAGCATTGTCAGTAATTTTAAATTTTTTTTTATTTATATTTTTTTTTGAAATACTGATGACATCATTGCAGGAAAACAATATAATATATCACATATCATATCACACTCTGCCTACCCTGTAACATATCAGTTCTGTTTGTGGTGTCATTTCTCAGTAACTAAACATGAATTGTATGCTCCAAGGGGAAACACAATTATTATTTTTTTATTATTTATTTTTTTTAGATTATTTGCACAGAAGATGTCACTGTTATCATTTCAAAAAGGTCATGGTTATTAAATGTCAGCAATGAGTCGCAGTGATCTTTTGATGACATGATAGGAACATGATTTATTTCTCTTTAAAATAATTTGGCTTTTTGACAAAAATCTTTCTTGAATTTGAATTAAAAGCAAGACTTGTGCTTTCTTGTGCAATGTAAAGGTAAAAAAAAAAAATGTTGGCATTTAGTTTTTTAAGACAGTTATTCAATGAAAAGGCTGAGGATGCATTCTATATACATTATCTTTAAATTAATTGAATATATTTTTGTCTTAATCCCCACCGTGCTCCCTTTACCTGTGTTCTTTGCATTTTATTTTCATATACATCAAATTACGTTCCTGGGATCTTAAGTCTGAAGAGGCCTCTATTACAGCTGCTGCCCAGTGCATTGGAGAGGTCTAATTAACTTTCAGAGTGTTGTGCGTGAGGCGTAAGAGAAAACACATCACTTTCCTCCAGGGGATTAGGTCCCTCCTCACTTTATGAGACCACTCCATCCTCGCGCTCTGACACAGCAATGACCCAGCGCCACAGCTAAAAGATCTGAGTGTTTACCAGCCGCCAACCAGAAGAGCAGCTCAATGCTCTGAACTAAACTGTGGAAATTGTACCAACCTCTCTGACAACAGATGAGGTGAGGAAGTCTTGCAAGAGACAGACTTTTGTGCAATCAAAGAGACACCTGTAACCACTAGTTTAAATCACTCCAAATGTCAATGGATGAGATTTGTATTCAAAGTGCAATGAGGGCAAAATGTATAGGCGTACTTATACAACCCAGGTGCAAGGGGGCGAGGGAGATACTGAATGAAAATCGTGTGTGGCATTACAAGTAGGAGACAAAAGCAAATAAAATTAAATTATAATGAGCTAAAAATAAACCAGCAACGCTACCGGGAAAATTAATAAACTACTTCGCTCATTGATGGAGGCAAGTGAGAATCCGGTTTATTTAGTGGCATTTATTTTAAATTGCATAAAGCTAGAGTTAGAGTTTGATTGTTATAATTTCATTCACTTTATCACTTCATTCACTTCATTTGTTCTTTATGTTCACAGGTTACAATTACTGTCCATCTATTCTATTACAAGATTTACATTTCAAAGTTCAGTTTGACATTAGGTCGAGAAGGAACTAAAAGGTGAAGGAGTGAGCAAGTAAGGCAAAGACCAAAGACTGCTGGGATACCTTTATAGTTTTTATTGCACTGCCACCTGCTGCTTGCTCCACAAGTCAACCTGACTACAAAGCTTTGCATCTGGTTTCTAAATCCACTTAATAAAAAAAACTTTATCCCTAGGGCGGTGACCTGTTGATTGAATTTCTATTGTTTGTGCCCAATTTAGGAATATATCATATTACATGTTTTTTTTTTTTAATTGCACAAATTAATGAATTCAGATGGATGCCAAAAGACTGATTAGTTATTTCCAATACTTTATTTGCACACCCTGTTTCCCCCTGTTTCCCAAAAAAAAAAAAAAAAAAAAAAAAATTTTTAGCTTTCGCATATACTTCTTATTTGTATGAATATAACAAGGAATACTAATGCTTCACTGGATCCCAACAATCGTAGCATAATTAAACATGCTTGCCAATTAAGCCATTTCTCCCCCGCCATAGCCTCAGCAATCAAGTATCTGAGAGATGGGAGATCCCTGCCAAGTGTAATCTCAAGTACGTAGTTACTATTTTAAGAGGTGATGACACAAATCCATGAATTCCATGAATTCACACCTCAGGCAAACGACAACACAGACACAGATCAACTGTTATTGTCAATAACTACTCTTGTCGCTTAATTGTGCGAGAAAATTGCTCTATCACTGTCTGTCGTAACCAGGCAGACAGAGGGACCAAAAACATGTAACTCCAGAAGTCTTTACAGTGTTTATTTACAAAAATAGTGCAATAGGTAAGTACAGTTCATAAATCCACAGGTGCTCGGGTTCGTGGGTGCGTATCAGAGTCCAGGGAAAACACACAAGTGCGGGAATGAGACAATCAGGATACAGTGCAGGAGTGCAGGAGTGCAGGAGGAGGAGTGCAGGAGTGGAGGAGCGAGAATCCGGAGCAGGTCCAAGGCGGGGTCTGGAGAAGAGCAAAAATCCAAGTGAACAGGATATACAAAATAACAAGCAAACAAAGCCAGGCAGGAGTATTCACGTATGCACGCGGGGGTTCTCGCTCCGAGTGAATGCTTCCAGTCCATCTTATACCCATGGCAGGTGGAGGTAATCTCATTGACGCAGGTGCGCGTGGGATGGACTGGAAGCTCCACCCGGCTCCGGATTCAGCAGGTGAGGGAGGGGAAGAGCAACACAGGAGGACAGCAGACAGGGATCATGACACTGTCAAAGCAAATCTATGGATAAATACAATAACAACACTAATAATGATAGAAATTTTGTACAATACTCAGGTAAAGCATAACATGGTGACATGTTAACGGATGTCACATTACAAGGTTGAAGGTGCTTTAGTGAGATGTTTCTGATGATAGGAGCTTTTGCATGTTTGGATTAACAAAATAATTTCTATTTCCTAAATGCCAGATTAATGAGAATGGTAATTTGATATTTTTCATTACTTTCTTCAAAGTCAGATGTTTACATACATATCATGTTTGGTACCATTCCTTTTAAACTATATGACTTGGGTCAAATATTTTGAATATCCTTCCACAAGCTTCTCACAATAGTTGGCAAGAATTTTGGCCCATTCGTCCTGACAGAACTAGTGTAAAGTTTGTAGGTTGCTTTGCTCTCACATGCCTTTTCAGGTCTGTCATGCATTTTCAAATGGATTGATGGGATTTTTAATGATCACTCCAAAACATTTTCCTTAAGTCACTTCGTAACCAGTTTGGCAGTATGTTTTGGGTCATTGTCCATTTGGAAGACCCATATGTGCCCAAGCTTTAATTTCTGGCTAATGTCTTAATATGTTGCTTCACTTTTTCCACATAATGTTCTTTCCTCATGATGCCATCTATTTTGTGAAGTGCACCAGTCCCTCCTGGAACAAAACAATCCCACAACAAGATGCTGCCACGCTCAAAATTTCACAGTTCGGATGGTGTTCACAGGCTTGCAAGTTTAACCCTTTTTCCTCCAAACATAACAATGCTCATTATGGTGAAACATTTCAATTTTAGTTTTGTCAGACCACAGGACATGTCTCCAAAAATTAAGATCTTTGAACCAGACTCGAGCAAGTCCACAATTCTCTTCCTGATATCTTGGCTGATTTCTTCTGACTTTCCCATGATGTCAATCACCTCCTCTACATGGATGACATCAAGCTGTACTCTCCACAACATGAAAGCTCATGTCAGGCATCATCACAGCTAAGATAAATGGGCACATGGATCAATACATGAGCACAGCACAGAAGGGCATTGGCAAAGATACCAGGGGAGCCAAACACCAGCTCCTGGTAGACAGAACAGTCTCCGAGACTGCAGAACCTGTAAGACCAACCTGTGCACGGCCTGGATTGATTACAAGAAAGCCTACGACTCAATGCCACACACATGGATCACTGAATGTCTGGAGCTGTACAACATCAACAGGACTCTAAGAGCCTTCATTGCAAACTTGATGAGGTTGTGGAAATCCACCCTTGAAGCCAGTGGCAAGCCACTTGCACAAGTGACAATCAAATGTGGCATATACCAAGGAGATGCACTGTCCCCACTGCTGTGTGTGTGTGTGTGTATGTATGTATATATATATATATATATATATATATATATATATATATATATATATATATATATATATATATATATATATATATATATATATATATATATATATATATATATATATATATATATATATATATATATATATATATATATATATACCCAGACTTAAAGAGGGTCTAGGTGTCCCAGAATTGTATTAATACCACCTCTCCTCATAGTGGTATTGTCCAGAACTACTAACAGAGATTGACAGCAATAAAAAGTGCTATGTGAAATTGTAAAGCAATTTCATAAATGGTTCAACATAAATAGCCTGTCTTTTCCATCCTGCCCCCTTTGGAGAAAATAATTACTCTCTGCTGGTGACAACACACTTAACAGTCAAATTTTGGAAAGACTTCAATTTCAATTCAATTAAATTTATTTTTGTAAAGACCAAAATCACAACAGCAGTTGCCTCTTTACAGCTGAACATGAGAATTGATTTAACCAACAGAAAGTTAGAAGATCAACAATGACAAAGAAACAGAGAAGCTAATTAATCAACAGAAAACAAGCAAATGGAGAACTGTCCCAGAACATCTCCAGTCCTTCGACCCTCTTTCTTGGCAAGAAAAAACTAAAAAAAAAGCCAGAAAAAAAGAAAAACCTCGAGGAGAACCATAGTGAAGGAGAGATCCACTCCGATGGACAGGCAGGCTACAGATGTGTCCAGGACTACTGCGCATCCATTTGCTGATAGAGTTCAAGTCTGTAGGGCCAGAGCCCACTCAACTAAGGGACAGGGAGGGGCCCATCCATGGCAGGACGGGAGCCACCCCAGCCAGGAAAGGGAGGGTCCGAGTCCACATAAAAGGATCAGGGAACAGGGGGACATCTAGGGTCCAGTCATCACCAGGCGGTCAGTGGCCAGGCATCCGAAACAGTTGCACTCCCCAGAGGGAAATGGGACAGACAAAACATTATTTCTTCTAGCCAAATTTTCTGTCATCAGTTCATTCCCTTTCAAAAACAGAGAGAACAACTTGATCTTCAGAATTCCACTTTGTTAACAAACACACACTCTCATCTATCATAAAGAATAAGTACAAAGAGGGCATTAGCCCAGATTCATGCTTTGAAAAAGATCTCACTTTCAAACAGGCTACATATGTACACCTTTATTTCTGCAGCTGCTGCCTACCCATATACCACTTTACAACAGGCCTGGGAGACCTTAATGTGTCTCACTGCTTCACAGTGGAGCACTATTTGGGCTCATTTCAAAATGTGTAAGATATAAAATCATTCAATTTAAGCTTCTGTGCAGAGCATACTTCACTCCCGTTTAAACTTAAATAAAGCAGAGCCAGGCAGCCTTATACAAGTCTATGGTCATTCATGTTTGGGTGTTCTTTGTTTGAGCAGATCAATGCATTAGACACAAGACAAAGAGCCAGTGTCCCTATGTTATAGGTTCTCGATAGGAGCAAACGTATATTACATGCCCTTGAATTAATCTATCTCAGCTTTTACATTTACACCAAAAAACTGATAATTTACTGATTTCTGAAGTTAACTGATTATAGAAAATGTCATGTTGACATTTGCATCTGATGTGACTGATTTCTAATTGTTCACACCTGTGTTGGTTCTTGCAAGGGAAATGATGCCATAGAAGCAAAGATATAAATGAAAGATAGAATTTTAGAATTCATTGCACTTCGTCTTTCAAATGCAAAAATCTGATCTAATTATTGGGTTATCTGATTATGCTAGTTATTAGATTTTTACTGGCCTCATAAATGTACCCAGTGATGGATACAATGCAAACAGCGTATTTAAAAGTATAATTGCATTTTCTCCTCTAACTTCATAAAATCTGGTGGTTTGAGATTGTCTTAGGTCAAAATTACTGCCTTGTGCCAGGACCAAGGGCACCGGATTGAGATTAATGACCCACCTCCGACTCGGGTGCTCCTCTGCCATAGCCGATTGAATTATTTTCTTCTATAAAAGTTTAATGGGATTTCGGTGGGCTTAATACAAAAATGCGAGGAGTGAGTGAGGAGCTGAGCAGACTTCTTCCTTGTAAGCTATTTCTCAATGTAGCATTCGAGTACAGGACCAGTCAGCAAACGGATGAGTCCACAGTCGCATTTCACTGCTGGGGCTTTGACTTATACGACAGGCTTTAAATCCCATTGTGAGCAAAACAAAAAAACAGTCTTTAATGGGTTATTGTCACAGATAAAGAGGCCATGGATCCATTTACTGTGAATGGTGCAGAGTTTTTAACAGGTTGCTTTTTATAGAGCAGTTCTTTTTATTGTGATGACAATGCAAAATGCTTTGTTTTGATATAAGAGGGCTCAACGACAAAAGAATATTCTGTTTAGTGTTTTGCGTGGACCAGATTTGTGCATATATGTGTGTGTTTGCACATATATATCAAATAAATCAGATATAAGAGCCTTAACAAAGCAAGAACAAAGACTTAATTCATAATGAACAAATAGTTTATTAAAGGCCCACTATGTAACTTTTTTCCCCACCACCAGACTGTATCCATGGATGTTAGTGCTTTGCTCAGGATGTTCCACAGTATGGCATTAAACTTATCTACATGGAGACAAGCATATTAAGTTACAAGTTAGATCTGTGGAGATAACCCACTCACAAAACACCATCCTAACATGTTTAGCATTTTTTCTTCTTTTTTGATTCAATTTTTTTTTCCTTAGAAAAAAATGTAGTAATATAATCACCTGTAATTGAAAAAAAAAAAAAAATGTAAGCTGCTATAGATAAAGTAAATGTCTTACTCACATTAGCATGCACATTAGCAACATCCCCATGGAAACTGATGGTCAAACTAAAGTCAACTGATGGACCCTCCTTCCGAAAAGTTACATAGTGGTCCTTTAAGAAGGACTTAGGCTTAGTTACTACCTAATTAACACCCCAGCTCCTAACTTCTCAATTAAGGAGTTACTACAAATTATTCTTAACTATAAACTATTGTCTTTGTTTATGTTTTATCAAGACTAATTATGGTGTAGCCCCCAGACAATTATTTATATAACACATCTCATAAACTAACAGTTAGATATGATTTGAGTCTCTTACTGTAGCTTTTGACCACATCAATTTGCAAAACAGGAAGTCTTTTATAAGCTGATGTCTGAAATATAAAGCCTTTTAATTCATTCTGCAACTCTCTCTAAATTAGGTCACTCAATGTACAGTTTTTACTCCACTTTAGCGCAGTGTGTGATTCTAAAAATGAGGCCATATAATGAGATTTTTACCCCCTCTTTGGTTTAGTGGTGAAGAACATAGTGTAACTCAATGTACTTGTTCTTACACAGTACATTGTTCTGTGTGACATAGAGTATTCTGGAGAGCCTACACTGTTGTAAATCACACTCAGCTTATTAGTACAAGACAGCAAGCAGGTAAGGCTTATCGGTTGTACTATTTGTTCTTCTCAGGCTGTCACTGGTACTTCTATTGATTCCTGGTGGCTTCCTCTGTATTTACATTGAAAATCACAAAGCACCAAAAATACCACTGAAAAGGACATCGGAACACTGCAACAACAGGTAACATAACACCATAGATTGTATATATAAATATCTTTATGCAGTCTATTAATAATACACATACATTACAACAAGACGAAGAGAAGATTGATTATAATATACTAATGCCATATTCTGTATTTTTGCTAACACACCTGATTAAAACCAACAGGTAGCACACAAGAACATAAAAATAGTTTTATACTGTACTTGTTCATTGACAGTTTTAAGATGTAAAGTGTACAGGTAATCTCCACAGAAAGAAATGAAAGAAATGAACACAAGACAGTCTGGTTAGCCGTATGGTCTTAACATTGTATGTCGAAAAAGCTGTTGTGGCCTGCAATTAATTATGTAGCAAGAGCATTTGCACCAAGCCAATACGTGTTTATCCTTAATCTCAAAAGCATCCAGGATTCACAAAAAATAAATAAATAAATAATCCATCCCTTTCCTATTATTTACTTTATATTACCAAGCCAAAACATATTACAAGTTCATTATGTACTTTTTTTTTCTTTTTCACTTTGCTTTGTTTGTTTTTTTTTTTTACAGCAAAAACTCTTTTCATTCAGGGAAAAATGAGAAATAATTTTTGGTCGGCCTTCATTTCTGTACTTCATTCAGTACAGCAAACAGCCAGCATCTTTCTTGGGATTGAGGCATTTTGAATTAATGAACTGAAAACCCTCCAGAATATTCCCGGGACAGTCTTTACCAGTGCAGTGCAAAAAACCCCATCTGCACACAGTTTCGTGTTTTTGTATTTTCCAGCACATTTGAACTATAGGCTATCTCTGTATACATGTGTACGGCCACCAGGTTATCGACAACAGCAGAAGCGTGACATTATAAAACGCAGCACCAAATTCTGTATGTTTTGTATGTGTATTCAGTCACAGTATAATATTTATATTTTAGAATTATTATTCAAGCACATTCCTAGTTTTTGAAGTAAAAATGTCATCTTAAATACTTCAGAGCCTGCATGATCAAAGCTGGTTAAATAAGCATATAAAAACATTGAATCACAGTATTTTGTCAGGGACTAAATCCAAACTGATTTCATGTCGTCACCCAGCCTTATATCTGGAGACAAAAATGCCTCAAGGTGCCTGTTTTTTTAATGACAACCATCTGCCATCTTTCAAAACCCACTCCATATGTTCAGCTATACGCCTACAGCACCAATTTTGACAACAATATGGCACAAAGACACCAGTAGCGTTCATAACAGTGAACACATTTGCAAAGAGCTGGCTGTAATTACTAAATGAATTACTGTGTTCTCATTTTGTTTGCTTAGCTCCATTTGTTACATCATTGTTCAGTGGAGACAATAGACAGAAAATTACACCTCAATATATCAGTGCATGCAAAACTACAAAGCCTGTTCATGAGTTCATCTTTTTTAAATAGCAAAAATAACTTTTTATAACATGGCAATAGCTACTCCTGAATCATAATGTCCTTTCATCTGGCAGATCCGCGCAGCGAGCAACAGTAGCAGCCCAGTGACCACCTCCAGACTGAAGGAGAGCCAGGCAGAAGCGAGGGACCAGCCGAAAGACACGTCCACATAGGTGAGGGTTGCTGGGGGCACGACCCGCTGGAACTCCTCCATGGCCTGGTTGGAGTAGCGGATGTAGATGCAGAGGCCAGACAGAGTAAAGAGACCTATGAGAATGATGAGATAAAGATGTTACAGTTGCTCAGTGGTTGTAGTAAAACATGAGTTAGCTTTTATTTATATGAAAAACCAAAAATCAACTTCTGCTTTGATGCTAAGTTAGTGTTGTCAAGATTCTATCATTTCAAAATAGATTTTTAAATACCACAAGGATAATAAATACCCTCTTTGTTACAAAATAGACTGTAATGCACTAAATATTTGTAGTTGCTTATTGTAGTTCTCATATAGACCAAGCCCATTCTAAAATAAAAGCATTTTAAAGTTTTAAGTAATATATGTGTATGTATATGTGTTTTCAAAATCAACCTGTGTTTGAGTGTTTATCTTGTTTCCATACCAGTTTTTAGTATCAATTAATATCTTGGTATTGATTTTTTGAGAACCCTTATGTTAAACACTCTTTACTGAGTTCAAGTATGGATATGCTTTACAGTGCATTATTCACTCACTCCATACTTGCTGGTGGTAAGGTACTACTGTAGCCACAGCTGCCCTTGGGCAGACTGCCAGAAGCGAGGCTGCCAACCTATGTGAAGTGTCTTGCCCCACTGTGGCATCCGGTATTCTCAGCTCTCTCCCATCTAAGTACTAACCAGGCTCAGCCCTGCTTAGCTTCTGAGATCACTTAGCAACAGCTGTTCAACCGCACATAGCACTTGTGTTAGAAAAATATTATCTTCGCACAATGCATTATATAAAGTCGTGTTTAATTGTGGAGTAGAGGTGCAGAGAAGTGAAATAATGCTGAAAAAGCTGACCAGAAGTGTCCTGTTTACTCTAGCTTTAGCGTTGGACATTGGCCTTATGATTCAAAAGTATAATTCAGGAACACTTTTGATTTTATTTCAAGAAATATTTGTTATGTTTGGGTGATGTCACTTGCTCACGTAGCAGACCCCTGCCCCTGGAGCCATGCATGCAATATGAAAACACACTTCATCATTAAAAAAATAACCATGCCAAGTTCCAAGGCAAACCAGTCAGGGCACCAGAGCCAGTCATACTGCACCTTTTTGCCAAATGAACTGAGAGAATATGAGCGACATTAACTGTTGCTGTGTTATTTCTCATAAGATACGTATAAATAATGAAGCAGCTCTCAGTAACAACAATGAATAATGCAACAATAATGAAATAAATGAAAGAAAAAAATCAGTCATCATCGTCATCATTTTTATTTTAATGTCCCTTTGTTTCTGGATGTACAATGGTGTCTCTATTCCTCGTCAGCTCCTTGGTGATTCTTTGTTGGGCAAATTATAATAATAAAACGTAATTTATCCTCTTGCATGACTTTGAGCATCCTTTGTTTTAATTTCTCTCTCTTCATTATAATTGTAATAATAATAGCCAGCGTTCACAGTCATGCAGTGCACTCAGCTATACTTCAGAAGCTGCTGTTATTATAGTCCCTAATAGACTAATTTCTAAATTTTGAAATGACAAATTATGTATATATCCTATAGCAGTTCAGAGCTCTTTAGCCTTTTTTTTCTTCTTCTTTTTTCTTTAAAATATTTATACTGACCAAATGTGCTGCATAACAATTAACACAAACATTTGGTGGCATAAATTACATGCTTTTATGAGTGAATGTCAGCTTTAATCAGCACCAAGCAGCTGTGTGCATGACCTATACTATGCCACTCTATGAAGCACAAGGGACAAGGAAACAAGTGGAGAAGGAGCAAGAAAGAGCTTTCTGTCAGAGGTGGGTAATACTGAAGATACCGAAAAGCCTCTTTACTATAATAATCAGAGCCTGGTTTTGCAATCCATCAAATGTGCTAAAATGTGACTGTAAATGTTTAGTTAAGATTTAAGTATCTCACATAAATTGATACTAACTACAAAATTCAACACAAAGATGCATATGCATATAAGAAATATCATCTTAATTATCATCTTCTTCATATCATCATCTGGAATTTCCCCACTGTGGGACTAATAAAGGCTTATCTTATCTTATCTTATCTTATCTTATCTTATCTTATCTTATCTTATCTTATCTTATCTTGTATAAACCCTTCTTTGGAAGATTACTCTGCTTTTTACTTATTTTGCAGCTTTTTTTAATAACACTTTTTAAATAAACAGTAGAGTTTTGCATGCTTTGAAAACAACAATTTTGTATGTTGTGAAGTAGATATTTCCCACTTCTACTTTGTGTTCACTCCTTGTGTGAAGAATGGAAATCCTAAAAAGTCCTAAAACATATAAAGGTGCCAGACCAAAGTAATGTGAGTAGGCTATGGTATGTTTTAATGATCAATGCAGTGAATTCAAGTTCCATTATGCCAGCTGTACAATGTAGATTCATACTACGTCATTAGCACTCAATTATCTGAACAATGGCTTATTCCATACAAGTGAAGTTGAATTTAGAATAGCTTTTTTTCTGTATTCAAAGTTGTGACGTTGTGAAAGGCCCCATATTTTTCAGATATTCGTCTATGTGTCACAGCAACCCACATTTCTCATCTGTCATTTTATCTGTCCTACAAAAGCAGCCCAATCTGGAGTAATCTGTAAACCTATATAAATATTACCCACAAAGCGTAGCAAACAAGAATTGTTCATCTGTGCACTGTGAAAGCATTGTGCCCATTCTTGTCATATGCACATTTTTCGTGACGCTTGGAATGAGCCTTCTCTTCTGACAAGACAGGTCATAGCTGTCACAGAGGTGGACCCTTACTGCTGCAGCAAAATCAAGCATTCAGTCTGTGGACCAAAGCAAAAGCAAGCAAGCGTTTTTTGAGATGAACCATAATCAAGAGAGAAAAGGTCAGATTTTCTGTTATTTCAGAGCGTACTTTCAGAAAAAAAACCCCACAAACTGTTATATACAAACCAGCCAGAGCACTCATAAAAATCAATGTTTGAATCCTGCTTTATGATATAGCTCAGTCACAAGAGAGGGTGGCACATATAGAGAGAACAGATTTCCCCCTCAATTTAACAAATGCCTCTCCCTGTTTCTTCCACTGTGGTTTCTGTCATTGCCACTGCTGTGAAAGGTAATAAATAATCAAAACATACTGTGACCGAGAAATGCCCTTTTAAGGCATATTCTTCTTTTTGATCCTTGATGGTCTAGACCTGTCACAGTTATTATGATTACGCTGTCCTATTGTTCAGTATGAAACATTATGAAAACGATATTTTGTTCATGAATATGTGTTGCATGTGTCATTTATTTTTTTATTTTATACCAGCCATTTTATGCATAATAATTATTATCATTTAGTCTTATTTAAATGTGCATGATGCAACTTTGTGGGACGATATGGTAGTAGCTCTGTGGGTGATAGTAGCTCAGTTGATAGCGTGTCTGAAGGTTGGCGGCTCGAGTCCCGCTCTAAACCTAAACATCATTGGTAGAGTGGTCCGATCCACTAACCCACAGGTTGGCGGTGTGATTCTAGCTCCCACAGATGAATGCTGTCGTTGTGTCCATGGGCATGACACTTAACCCATCTCTTCCTGTATGAATGTGTGAGTGGTTCCTTGATTTAAAGCATGTGCCTTGAAAGTGGAAAAGCGCTGTGTAAAAAAGTGACTATTTACCATACGCCAACTGCTTGTCTCCATGCAGATTCTATTTTTTGTCTTGAATGTTCCACAAAATGGCACTGAATTTATTTATGTCCAAGGGACAAGCAGGTGACTGTACCAGGCCAGGTTACTGGTCAGATCTGTGTAGAGGTAAGAGGTACTACAGTAAAAAAGCATGTTTTACAAGGTATTTTTAAGTGATAAACACATGTGAAATTCAATTAATATAAGATTATAGATGTTTAATGTCATACTGCATATATCAGGCAAATATCAGGCATACTGCCATATCACGCAAAGCAACAGCCTCTCCATGTAGACATCCCCACCAGAAAATTTACATAATGCGCCTTTAAGAAATTATTATATTTAGCAGAGGCTTCAACTTTAAATATCACAGCAGTACATCACACCTTCATATGGTGTATAATGGCTAATGATCTTAGACCAAATCCAATGACCTTTGACCTTTTAACAACTTTTGGCATAGATTTTGCTACTGTAGAGTATTGACTTGAGGACTTTACATGTGTACATCTATACAAATAATGAAGAGGGTCTTGATGATTAGTCAATTTATTGAATAACAATTCATGCTCCTTGAGGCTGCATCATCTTTCCACAATGTATAAACCACATGCTGCACATATGTGTTTTTTGTCTGACTTACTATATTAATGTCATATTCTTGATGTAATTCATGAAAAAAACAAAAAAAACAAAACATGGTGCGGAAACAGACTAAGGGGAGGATTTTAAAATTGAAACAGCCTAGATACATTTCATATTTCACAGTACAAAGATGACGTATAGTCGGGAACTGTACCCTGTATCCACAAATTTCAATGCCTGTGATTGCCATGTGGATTTCAAATAAAGAGAAAGACACAGGTCGTATTGTTGTATATATATGATCTAATTTTCGGAGCTTGATTCATTTTTAACATTTTTAACCATATAAAGATCGCATTCATTTTGCCTGGAAAGTTGCAATCAGATAGATGAAAATGTTTTGCTTCAGTGATTAACAGCCCTACAGTGAAAAGGCTCAAAATAATGGTGTGATGTATTGTGCTCGCTTATAAAGCTTTGTGTTTACGCTTTCAGTGTTCAAATTAAAGCAGACTCATTATTCTGGTGGAAATTTCCTGACTAGCAATCAAGACTACAAAATCCTCTGCAATTTGGTCCCCAGTCCTCCACGATCAGCAATCACACCTAATGTGCTGATCAATATCACTGAGCCGGTTCATATCTCATCAGGAACAGTACAGATGGGATGGAACATTGTGGGGAAACAATCATAATTTTGGATTATTCATTACAAAAAAAGAGGGAAAAAAGTAAATCGACTTGAAATTATGTTTTCATCAAGGAGGGTTGTAGCATAGTGTAACCCAGTAGAACTTGTTTTTTTTTTTTTTTTAATTTATTGTGCACAATTTGAATGTAATATAGACTGCCAAGTTGTAAAAAAAAATTCATTTTATTTAATTTTGCTACTTAATACTAAACTATTATTACTCATGTCTGTCTCGTGCCATTTCATTTACACTCACACTATTCTTATTCCTATTGTAGTCCTTGAGAACCTAGCACTTGGTCTACACTACTAGATTACTTTAATATACTATTCTTGAGTTGGGGGTTACAATAGGCTATTTTCAACAGTGCAATTCCAACATGTTCATCAACCCAGTTTGTCCATCTTGACATTCTTTGATCTCACAATGTTATGCCAGATGACCTTTTGGATGCAAAAGTGGTCTTACACCTTTATTGTCCTGCTGTCTGTCCTGCCCCTCTATCGTTATCTCTGAATAATTAATTTCTACTATAACTTTATAGCTGCTATGAACATTTAATTCTGCTATAATCTATGTGTGTTAATATTTTATTTTAACTAGTTTAACTTTGTTCGTGAAAGCCTTGAATTTATTCAATTATATGTTATTTTCTTCCTTAAAAATACCTTGAGATACATCCATTCTCACTGTTCACCCACTCATCTCCCTAGGGATGGATTAGTTTTAAGCCATACTGTGGAACAATCCCTGCAAAGTAATCTATTGAGACAGGCAGCTGGTTTCCACCATAACTCTTACACAGTGCACTTAAATAACATTTAGTCTAAAAAAAAATTTATCTAAACGAAATCTTGGATTAGATAGCCAAATTATGTAACATGTTATGATAAGTAAGCAATACATGAGTTCCCATGTGGCCCAAAGACATTAAAATATATTGAAATATAATATATTTGTTTTACCCCAACATTACTGTGAAAAGAGATAAGATAGACTTACTGCAGAAGAGTATATAGGCAGCTGATCCTGCTAGCAGCTTGGGACTGCAGGCCAGTGAGCTCACAAGCCCCACTATCCACGCAAACACAAGCAGAATGAGGCTGAGGGGCAGAATGATCACCACCATCTTGTGCAGACCTAGAAATCAAAGCAAAGCACTCAGTACCATGTTGTTCTTTTACATAGTGCACTTTACACTCATGCTGACTACCATTATTTGTGAAAACTGCTGAGGTTTCAATGGATTTGAGCTGCCCAGGGAGCCGTTGGTTTTCATTACCAGAAGAAAGCCAATAAAAATGGAGCAATAGCAAGTGCTATTTGCTATCTATTTGGACATTCACAATCTTTTGAACCGCAGTAGAGGCAATATCCTCTCACAGCGGTTTGCTATTTTTACCTACATTTGCACAAAACAGTTTTTATCCCACCCTTGCATTTGGAGAGTAGGGGTGTAGAGATTATTGTTCATAAAATATGTGTGTGCCATGGCTAGACCAGGGTAGGCAATTATTTTTTTTTTCCCAGAGAGAGCCATATTTGAGTCCAGGAGTGTGGCGAAGGGCCGGACTAATATCATCTTTGGTCTAACTAATGCTTATAAACAAATGTCTGTAAAATATAGACTACTGTAATCTATTATTACACTATAATAATTATAGTGTAATAATAGCATCGCTCCAGACCACATGTGTCAAACTCAAGTTTTATGTGACCCAGGTAAATTAAAAGGTATGTCTTAAAATATCAGTTTATCAGGAGATCTATGTAATATTTGTAACTTGAATAAGTAATAAATACAGAAACAGTTAATTGACAAGTTAAAAAAAGTAGTTACATTTATTTTACATTACATTTGGTCACATTTAGTTACATTTATACTGTCTTACTGTTACATCTGGCCCTTTGATGGCAACCATTTTGCTGATGTGGCCCTCAGTGAAAATGAGTTTGACACACCTACACTAGACCCACGTACTACAGACGGACTGACTAATTATACATTTCTATCATGACAGGCATTCATCAGTCCTAAGGTGGAGAAGAAAGATTTACAGTATTTCTAGACATCATTTGTCATGGGTTTTTTTTGATGGTTGCATAGAAAAAAAAAAGATCATGTTAATTATAAGAGGGCAGTTTGTATCAGGCACAGGCACAAAGGAGATTTCACACCTGACAGCTCCTTCCTTGAATCACATGTGATGGCTCTACATTAGCTCTAACGTAAACTGCATTTATGAAGATGGTATAATCAGATGTGAGGACACCTGATGGCCTCTGTCATGGTACTTACTTGAGTTGCCTCATCAATCCCAACATCAACAGGTTATTCACCTGTTATATATCAGCTGTCAGCTATCATTATTCACTTTAGTGGTCCTTGTGCTTAATCAGTGGTATTTAAAATACTCTCCCTCATGAGCCAAATGGTCCCTTGAAGACATTTATCTTTAGAGAGGAACATCAGTCTACCCCCAATTATAAATTGTGTAGGAGCCCAGACTGAGCGCACACAGCTTTATCAGTCTACGACAGAGGCACTCACTGAGCAGGTCCTTCTCCACATCTGACAAGCCGGACGTGTTGGCCATGAAGGAGGGGATAACCGAGCTCTTGTTGGCGCCTGGAAATAAAAATGCCAATTTGAAAGGTTACACTCATAGGGGAAAAGTCGCTCTTTGAAAGATGTGCTTGCTTCTTTCCTGTAACATAAATCACAAATGTCTGACGCTTTTACACTGGGACGCACGGAAATATCAAGTCAGAGTGCACTTTGGCAAAGGTGATGACGATTAGCCTGCCTGTTCTCACCAGTTTAAACGTGTGAACTACTCCCACCTTTGGAGAGATTGGGCACCCGCTGGACCCAATAGTGGCCTTCACCATTCTCTGATTAATTTATTCCACTAGATGTTTTCTGGTGCAGGACAGACTGTCTCCGATTCACATGCCGTTGCCATCCCTTGCGCGTTAATTGCATTCTTGGAGTCTAAGTAAAGACTCTTGTAAAGGTGACATATGTCAGTTTGCAGGCTGAACTAAAAGGCCCAATCCCTATCTTTTTATAGACTTGCACACTTTTCTATCCAACAACACGTTGAGTCATATAAGGCAATCACGGCAATCCAGCGAATCCAGCATCATCAATACAACATACACTCCAGTTTTATTTTGTATGGACATTCACCGCTGTGTGTTCTGACTGCCGTATACAATCTGCCAACGTTCATTTAAACTACAATAACCCCTTCTCAAGTTTATGATTGCTTTTTTTTAATCTAAAACATACAGCATTCGTTGTTCCTTACCTTCATTGATTCTCCACAGTCCAGAATGCGAATTATAGTCCTCGGACGCAGTGGAGTTTGGTTTATTCACATCAATAATATACCAATAATCGGTCCCAATAGCCACGGCCAAAAGGCAGAAACTTAACAATCCAGTGAAGCCCGCGGTGAGGACCACGAAGCCGTACCTCATCCTCCACAGTATCCACAGAACGTTTACTCTGGTAAAGCACACTGGGGATGTGCCCGTGCGTAAAAGCGCTCCAGCTGGATCAGTCTCCAAAGCGCAATGTCTCCATCATCGCTGCTTTTATATATATAGAGCATTTGAATATAAATATAATCCAACTCCTGTTTGTTGTTGACAGAACAGAGAGAGATGCGCTTTTGTTTCTGTGATTTGGAAACGAGTGACCGCGGGTGCAGCGCGTCTGCTTTTATCCCAAGTCAATTTACAGAAATAGAATCAATAACTTCCGGTTAGCGACTGTAGAATAAAACTAAACATGCAGACTTACGCTGTGAAAAGTGAAAATAACACCTTTACTTTGATACTTTATCCGGTCAGGTTATGCTCTCTTTTGCGCACTTTATTTCGATACGCACTTACACTTTTATAGCCTATACTTCATTTGTTGTAAATCATTTTGCATTTTTGGACAGATTAGATTGTTTATAATTATAGTTTTACATCAAGGCATTGCAAGTAATTATAATGAGAATATCAGAAATCTCTGTGTAAAATGAGTTAATCAAAATTTTACATAAGTATAGATATATCTTCATGTCTGAAAACCATCATTGTTAAAACAGAAATAACTCTATAACAGCTCAATGCCTTTCATGTGGCAAACATATTTTTCTTTTTCATTTTTCAGTGTCACTCTGAGGGCATTTGAGGATTTTGTAAGTCGGAATGTGCACAGTGTAAGTCATTAACAAATAAAAGAAAAGCTTGGAGCTTGTGTGTCCTTGGAGTTGTGCGTGAGTAGTGCCTGTAAAATGCAACACATAGATGACTTTTCAGTGAAATGAATGAACATGCACAATGATAGAGATTGTATTTGTGCCTAAAACCGCTGCTTCATGTCGATCAAACGCTGCACATATGTTTTTTGTGTACATGTAGACTGTCATTCTTTCCCATTGTAGTTGCACATCCATTCTTCCTTGTAAAACTGACTTGTCAAGGTGCACAGGGAGGACCGTGAGTGAGAGGCAATTTTCAGACACTGCTACAAATTCTCCATTGTACCTTTAGTCCTGGAGTCTGGACCAGTCAGCTCTCCCATTACTCTTGGACATATTGAATCCATTCCAGAGTGCAGCGCTACCCTGGAAAATGTGCGCTAGAGTTCACTCTTTATCATGTCAACCTGGTAAGGTATTAGAGGTACTGTTCAGCTTTGCCACGATGTAGTGCAAGGAGAATTCAATCAATTTTGTGTACAGTTGTTGTTCTATTCATTACATAGGACCTACACCACAATGCTATAGTAGTCGAACATCAGTAAAAAACACAAAAGGCACTTCAGTTCTTCAAGTGCTCATTGCAAGCATAAAGCAGTTGACTTGGTTGCACCTGAAAGGACATTCTATTTCAAACCAATGCCAAATCCAACACCACTGAGTCCACATGAACCAACTTCAAATACTACAATTTGACACATAAGTGTATTGGATTGGCCATAAATGTCTATTGTTTGCTCCACTTCATATTAACTCAGCCCTGACATAAACTGGCTGGCATAACACACACATATTCTGGTGCAAAGAAGAACACCCTCCCCAGTCACTTAATAGAATGCTCTTTACCTTACTTTTAGTTTTGATTACCCATGCCATCACACGCCACAGAGATATAGACTGTCAGACTTGTGATCTGCTTTCAGGGGGAAAAAGCAAGGCCTTGTCAATCTACAGTTAATTGAATTGAGAGTAAAAATGACTTGTTGACATATCGGGCACGCATACACAATAAAGTCTGCAGTGGGGCTGAATTAATTACATCTTTGAGCACATAAAACTACACCAGCGTGGGCGACAATCAAGCTTGAATAATCACCGTGGTTGAGCCGCATTTATTCAGTCCGTGAGACAGGTGACCTCTGGGTGGCTTGTATACAGTGACATTAAAACCATTTGCCAGGATTGGATATCCACAGGACTCCATATGAACATTATGGTGCTATTTAGGTATATATGTATGGATGCTTGTCTAAGAGGTCCCAGAGTTCACTGCTATGTGGGCACCCTATTATTTTCATTCAGGGTGGGATTGCCACAGCATCCCTCCAATTCGTCTCATTATGTTTATCTTACATCAACTAACTTTGACCTTCACTCAGTCATACATTTTACGGGTCTAATGCACATCATATTTATATCCATATTAAAAAATCAAGCATAACATTATGACCCTCCGCTGTTCTATATACAATCTAATTTTCCTCCTTGCTGTTCCACATATGCTCAGGCAGACTGCATGTGGTGTGCTACATAGGAGATGGGACTATGGGAAGACTGGGTGACAGGATCAAAGCCTCTTCAAAACCTCTTGGGGTGCTCCAAGGCTGTTATGTGGTTCAATGAAGGGACACTGATAAACCAAAGGTAGATGATGCATGGCGGAGGAGGAGGCTGGCTTGTGTTGTTTCGTCCAATTTGACCAGTTGAAAAGTAAATTTTGATTATGACACAATACAATATCCTGGTTTGTTAGACATGGGGCTGGTCAGATTTGATACTCTCCTATTCTCATCTCAATTTGGCTTCTCTGACTATATTTTCAGAACATCAGGGAATCATCTTGTAGTTGTTCTCTACTGCAACATGATAGCTTACCTCAAGAGCCCATATTGCAATATAAATAGTGGATCCACATAGCAACCATTAGCAACCTCTTGGACTACCAAACAAAGATAAAAATGCATGAAAGGAAAACAGTCCCAGATGAGGTCCACTATAGGTACTCAAGTAAATTAAGAGGTAAAAAGTTACTCAAGTAAAAGTATTGGAAGAATCAGCTTAAGTAAAAGCATTTAAGTACCTGTTTAAAAAGAGTAAATGTAAGTATTTCAGACAAGTTTTGTTAATTAGTTAAAGTGTTAAATGTAGTGATATTGATTTAAAATTATGCATATTTCTTATGGATTTTGTGCATGTATTTTTCTTTGCTCAAAACCGAAGCTTAAAGGTGAAAACTTTAAGCTTCCAATGTTGCCTTCCACCGCTGCAGCAAACAGTTAATAAATAATAAGTTAGTAATATTATAAATGATTAGGCAAGTCCGAACAATCAAACATTCCCTAAAACGCTGTGCAATGTATGCTAAGTAAAATAGCATTTTTATTATTTTGTAAATGATATCACCTTATTTTCACTTTTTTCCTAGTCTTTTGTTTGAAAAATATTGTCTGAACTGGGAGGATGTTATGTGACTCAGGATGTACAGAGAAAAGAAGAGATCTGAAAGTGTTGATGCTCTTGAGTAGGATAAGTGAGCCTATACTTATGCATTGGCTATAAGCTAGAATGAAGTTGTTTTAAATTGTACATGTACAGACGGCGAATAGTGAATTGGTAAAAATATTCTGAGGATAGAGCTATTCAGAAAGACCCAGGTGCTGTTAGTGAAAGAGGACATGACGTTAGTGATGTGACAGAAAATGACAAACAAGATGGAGGCATGTTTACTTCAGTGAGTAAACATAGCTGAAAAGAACTGGTTATCTGATGTGTTTACTTTGGACTTTCCCTACTGCAGCAAAAGAAAACTGGGAACATCCACAGAATAGTGTTTCATCAAACCGTGGTCTTCTCTTTTGTCTGGGGGTAGGACAAGATGTGATTTCCACAAAACGAGGCACAAGATTGGGTCCATGAGAAAGAGACAAGACGAGTTTTTGACATAATTTATAATAAGTCATGCGGTTTGATTCACAATTTTGGCCTTTTTATTCACTTTATACAGTATATATTTATTTTACTCTCATTATAGCACTGCGTTTTCAGCACCTAACCCTTTTTTTGGTCCAATTCAATTGTAAACATGTGGAGAAAAAACAGCTCTCACAAGATCATGTATGTCCCATCTTGTCCCTTCCCTACTTTTTACCCTACACACTGGACTGAAAACACTGATAATATTGAGTGCGTAGCTGTTATTTCTTTGTTTTAGATCCTTGGTTACTTTCTTGACTCTGCCTGTCCACCTGACCTGAATCACTGCATCTTCTCCACTGACCCCGATGTGCTGCACTGAGTAGGTGTTCAGTCAATGTGCAGTGAAATTCACTAGAAGTCATGCTGTATATTTACAGCCATCACTCTAAAGGTACTGTGTAACCTTTAACTATGTAACACGGCCTGGAATAGTATCCATGGCATATTAGTAACATCTCAATGGAAGCAAGCATGTACCTTATAAAGTTACATATTGTCCCTCAAGTATTTAGTATTGAGTACTGTAGTTTCCATTACCAATTTGAGTCACGCTTGTTTTAGAGCAGTGCTGAGACGACTGTGCTTGAATATAAATTGTTTTAGCTGAAGATACCAAATGCTATCCAGTTTCCAGACAAATGAAAACCACTGGGTCAGAGAGTTCACTTAGGTGAAAATGCAGCAGGATACGCTACATTAAAGGTGCACTATTCATTCTAAGATCGTTTCATCTCAGTGGCTACTGGTTTATGAGTCTATCCATGCACATTAATACTCAAACACCCCTTCTGCCAAAGCAATTACACATTCAAACAGGAAAGCTTAGCATAATGAGAAAGGGCCACACAGAACTGCCCAGTGCTTTAAAAAAATATTGCACACTGAGCAGGCCAGAATTTAGAACAGATCTCAGAATGATGTGGAAAACTGCAATTAGGAGAACAGCTGAAGCTTTTTGTGAAACGCAGCCACCGAGGGAGACCTCACAGGTTCTGCTCCTGATTGCCCTGAAGCGGGGAGGGAAGGAATCAAATCACAAAGAGCGGTACACTGCCCCCTAGAGGATTCAAATAATAAGGCTTGTTGTTGTCAAGTCCAAATAACTAATAAAGTTGATAGCCCCTAATTGTTTTCAATCTCAAAATGCTGCCAGAAAAGATGAAAGAATTATGTTTATTATTATTATTGTCCAAAAACAGTGTAAGGAAACATTTGTATTTTACATATAAAAGAAATTGTAAGTTGTTAGTTTTGTCATTTCACAGTCACAGAACAGTGGTGTATAGCAAATTTCCATAAAAATTGAAATCTATATGGAAATATAAAATCACAGTTTTAATTACAATATGTATTCTACTATTGTACTTTTTTGTATTGTGAACTACTTGTGATACATTTTATTAAATAAATACAACATTCCGGCAAGTACATTATACCAATACAAATCGCCTAAACCACAATTTTCTGTACTTTAGAAATCAAATAAAAGACAACATTGGCCTTGTTTGGAACTCTTGCAGAACCAAGCACAGTCAAAGGCATTTCCACAAAATTACTTTCTTCACCTGCAAGTGTCCAAAGGATAATAAATCAAACACATGAGCAGATTCTGTTCATGTGTTTGATCAAATGCTCTTATGTTATGCATATTATCTTATGCATACTTTTATCTTATGCAATCTCAGTTTTTTTCTATGCAAGGAATGAAAATAGGATGTAAATGTCCAGAATTAAGGCTCTTGGGAATAACACCATATTTTTTGTATTATTTTTGTAGTGCTCCTTAAGCAACTTATTCCACAACATGTACACTATGTGTGCTCTGTATTCATGGGCCACAGTAAAATATAGTTCTAAAAACATAATTTGATTTCTTTCAAAGAAGTAAAGCCATAATGGACAATTCATGTAAACAAGACACAACTGGCATGAGTCATTTGAATTTGTTTTGCAAAAAATGACATCAGTGACCAGCCTGATGGACAAGTATTCAAATGTTCTAGCTGCTGAAAATAAAGCCAGGTGTGGACTGATGAATGCATTCATTACTTTAACAGCTAAAATGTGATATCTATTTATTCCTCATTCACTGTTGGCATTTCAAAAACAGTGATATGAGTGCCATGGATCCAGCTTCTCTTACCAATTAAATTATTTGGGCAATTGGCAGTAGAGTAAAGTTCATACAAAGTAGGCTACTTTATAGATGTTGGTGGCAGCAGGAATGGCATAATTTGCAGATTTGTCAGTATTCCCACAGAGACATAACATCAACACAAGTACCATCACCCATCAGAGTACCTCCTTGGTCTCCACGGAGGTATTTCCCATTGGAGCATTTGATGGCGGCTCGTCCATGTTCTACAAACTCCAGGAAAAAGTCCTCAGACTTCTCTCCATTTGAACACACCAGGCCATTACTCGACACATTCCAATATTTTCCATTAGCACCTGTGCAAAGAATGCTTGTGTCAATTGTGTATAATTACATGCATATATTGGTATGCTTATAAAGGAGCATGCTATTTATGCATAGATGGACTCCCTCTTTCTGGAAAAAAAACATGTACAATATATAGAACAAAATTCATTCCACAAAATATGCATTACTGAATAATGTGTATATTGTAAATTGGCCCAAAAGTTGACATTCAATGACACAATTCTCACCTAGTTGCTTTAGTACTATTAAAAATATATTGTTTAAAAGAAGGGTTATGGAATTGCAGCTGAACACATGCAGTAGACATTGTATGTAATTATTTCAACACTTTAAATACTGACTTTTTATGTGGTATGCTCCATCGCTGAAAATCAATGAAAAGATATCATAGATGGATCGATTTGCATCCAGAGTGTTGGAGTTCTTGTGGTGACACACAAAGCCATTTTCTCCACGGAGGATGAGGATTGGACGGTTGATAAGCTTCATCAGAAATAACTCATCATCACCTGAATTAAAAGGACCTTTAAAGATTGTGTGTACAGGACTTAGGTTCGAATGAGACCAAAATCATTTACCAACAGAGTCGCTGACTGCAGACAGCTGGCCATTCTTCTTGGTACAGATGTACTTCCCATTGCTGGCTTTAAGAGCCACTCTTTGTCCTCTCCACTCGATGTCAAACATAGTGTTGACCTCGCTGGAACAAGAACAGTACAGATGCATATTGAGATGGAAGTCAAAAGAGAGCAGCATAAATGCTCCTCTGTGCAGCTGAGAGGACTACTCACACTTCTTTAGCAGTGGACTGGATCTCTCCATGAGTCACCAGGGTCCAGTAGGAGCCACCATTAGTCCTGAATATGGCCTTTTTGGTCTGTTTGTCAATTTCCATCTGAAAGGTCTCCATGTCTGTCTCTACATCCTGGTTGGCTGAAATGCTCACTCCTGGTAAGGTAAGGATTTTTAAACAACAGAACAGAAAAAAAAATAATATGTTAAAAGAAATCTTTTCAATAATTCATTCCACATCATACCTCAATTTATAATTTTTGATTGGTTGTTTGATTTTTATTCTAAACATGTTGATGCATGATATAAATCATAATATATAATCTATCTATCTATCTTCTTTGATATATATATATATATATATATATATATATATATATATATATATATATATATATATATATATATATATATATATATATATATATATATATATATATGGGAGTACACAAGTGTGAAAATTACTTCATCATCTATAAAGGGTTGCATTGTTTATAAATGCAGTTTCTCCACTTAGTGATCACTTAGTGCACTACCCCTCAGCCGTGCACCTCTTTAGTTTAATGACCCCTTTAACATTGCTCATTCGGCCAGTCAAACTGAGGTGGGTGCTTCGATTGCATGTTATTTACGTAATCCATGGCTTTATCAGTGTGAGTGTGTCATGTGCAGCAGAATACAGACACGTATCAATCAACTGTGTCGGCTGCAGTTCAAATTAGGTGCCACAAAAATATCCTCCAACCTTTTTCTTAAGCCTGTTACAAGCCTAATCCCCACAGTCGCCCCTCCACCCTCTCAGTTCATGCACCCGCTCTAAGTACCTGAGTGGTGAAATGCAAATCTGTGCTGTAGGACCCACTAAGCAGCTTTCTGTGCATCACTCCTTAAAACATTACTAAGCACTGGCCAAACATAAGAATAACAAATTGTATTGTTTAAAATAAATCACATTGCATGCGATTACAAAAAAAATATTTTCAATGCTTTTTTGTTCACTTATATTGCAATTTTAAAAGTTATAATTGATTACACTGTGTTCCATGTAGCACGCTGTAGTAAATCTGATCACACTATAATGCCCGATTTCCCATGGACTAACATTTATTATATATATATATATATATATATATTTTTTTTTAAATAATGAAATAATTGAGTTTTTTTATGCCTGTGAAAGTAAACAGTGATTAATATCTGTGACCACCTTATGTTTTATCCCATTGGAACATTTACAGCAACGTGTGCTGAAGATGCAGCTTAAGAGCTTGTAACTACAAGGCTTAAGGACCATTGAATGTAATTTACACCTTTGGGCCATGGATCTGCCCCAAAGTCATTTGCACGCAGCTTACTCTTCAATGGACACACAGTGGAGATGACAAAGCCCATTACCACAAATGCCTTCTTCTTGGTGTGTCCGGCCATTTCAGTGGAGCAGGCCTTTAATGGGAAGTCTGTGCTTACCAACAGTTCCATGTTTCTCGCACAGTCAATGATTTCCTATTAGTGTAACAGTGCAATTATACTAAAAATGTGACATAATTACATTGTGCAGGATATACATCCATCTAATTTTAATAGTGTCAATCTCCCAGTGTGAGAAAAGCAGTCACTTTACTTAGTCTGAATATAGCTGTATAATAAAGTCTCTCTCCTGACTGTGCCACATTGAAGATACTGCGCTATAAATTTAAGAGTTGATTAAAAACTCAGCATGAACTCAGCGTACTATGGTGTTATTTCCTGAACCTCATATTTAGCATTTGCCTGAGCTTGAATATTCAAATATTGTTATTATAGACTTGCATTTTTCAACATGCTGCTTGGGGTATATTTTACTATGCCTACATAAGAGTACATAGGTGATTTGAGGTAAAAATATATCGTATTAATTTCAGTGTGATTGGAGGATAATTCTTATGTATGAGGTGTTAGTACCTTGTCTGACTGACACATATCTTTTATTGGCAGCTTGAAACACGACTTGTGGGTGACTCTCCTCCAGGTCAAACAGCTCATCTTTCCCCGGTTTGGAACAGCGTCCGGACCGGAGTGTTCCCGTGGGCCCCACAGGACTCAGGTACTTCCCCTCACAGTCTTTGAAGGCCAGCTTGCCCGACTTGAGTTCCAGAGTGAAGCTTGTGCTGTTGCTACTCTCTTTCACCAGCTTACCGTCGTTGCTGAGGAAACGGCTGTCACAAGTCTTGAGGCTGTACTTGCCGTCAGCATACACCAAGGTGACCAGAGACTCCACTCCCCAGGGTATGTTGCTGTCCACAGAGATCTCCCCATCTGTAGCAGACAGATGGGCATAGCGTTTGCGTGCCACACTGAGGAAACTGGCCTGTGGGTGAAGTGCCAAGTGTACTGCCCACAGCTCTTGCTCTCCTATCACCTGGGCAAAGCAGGAGAGGTAGTCTGCTGAACCTCCAAAGTAGCGCTGGTATGATTCTGACTGCAATGCCCAGCGGCCATCGGACTGGGGAACTATGAGGAATCTACACTCTGGGTCTGGCTTTTCTGCCCCACACGAGATCTTCCCATCTTTGTCTGATCCCAGGTAGCGTCCCAGGTGGCTGCGCAGGAACACCACTGACCCATCTTGCTCGTCCTGCTCCAATGTCCAAATCTGCTTCTTCTTCATGTTGTTCCCTGAGGCGTTTACCTTGAAACCAAAGGCCTCTGCTGTCAGGTAGCGGTTTTCATAGTTGATGAGGCCAAACTGGAGCTTCAAGGCCTTGTTAATTCCGTTTGTGGGCATGCTTCGCCGCGGGCCACACCTATGAGCAATAATTTAAAAAAAAAAAAAAAAAAAAAGCTTTAGTAGACACAAGAGCAACTGTAATGGGCTAAAGCAGGCATGAGAAGAAAAAAAAAAATCTAATGTTTCTTTCTTTGCTGTTTGCACCTCACAAGTTGTAAATTAGGTCCACTTATCTCTCTTGAAGGATTGTTTAGTGCGCCTTCCTTCTCTGTGACACTTTCTCTCTCTCTCTCTCTCTCCCCTGAGGGCGATCACAGCCACATGCCCACTGTTCCTTAATGAGTTAGGATTAAATTCAACAGGACACAGCACTTCAATCCACCAAGCCACTCACGTCATGGACAATCCAGCCAATCACAGAGCTTTCCCTCCACCTTCTTCCTGTATTTGCCTATGACATCTTTAACACTGTTTTCTTTACCTGTCACTCTGGTATATACCTTATACACATCTAAAACCCAGTCTTCTCCAGCTGTATGTGACTAAGGCACATATTCTTATCTTATCACTTGTATTTGTTTCCATGTAACTGTTGCTCTATCAATATACAGTATAGGATTATCCTGGGTTTGACCTGCTGGAAAATGGCCAGAGTTTAGGAGAGCATTTGGCTTGGTCCCCACTGCTTCTAGGTAAACAGTGCAATCAGTGAAATTATTCCTTTGTGCGATATTTTTATTCTTTTGCAAGGGTTCAATTACTAATGTGCATTTTGCACTGGTCCCTTTATGAATTCTTTCTTTGTGTTTCTATGCCACAGTTTCTATGAAGCAAAATGTGTGTGTGTGTGTGTGTGTGTGTGTGTGTGTGTGTGTGTGTGTGTGTGTGTGTGTGTGTGTGTGTGTGTGTGTGTGTGTGTGTGTGTGGGTGTAGGTGTGTGTGTGTGTGTGTGTGTGTGTGCATGCGTGCGGGTCTGTGTGTGTGTGTGGGGGGGATTTTCTATTCTCAAATGTTACATACTGTATTGGTTTCCTCAGCAAAGTTGCAGCAGTTATATCCTTTTAAGTCCATTTCACTGTAAGTGCAAACCTGTTTACAAATTTGAATAACACAAATTTAACCTTTTGCATTTCCCTTAACTCATACCTGTCCTGTTGTTGTCTTCTGATCCTTCTCTTTCCATTGAAGTCAAACTGTTATTCAGTGGTAATTTAAAAGAGGACACGACTTCATGGTCTGTGACCTGTGCCTAAGTGCACACTGTGCACTAATGAGCATTTGTAAGAGCATTACCCCTTGCTGTGAACCAGAAGCCCGCCTGGTGGGACTGGGTGAGAAGATTTATCTCCTGTAAATACCATTGTCACAACAGTAGCACCAACTAACACTCACTTTCAAGAGGCACTTCCTACTTAAGTAGGTCCAAATGTTTTGACAGAGTAATAGGCCTAGTGAAAGATGGTTATATTAATGTGTGTAATTTAACACAATGACATGTTTGTTATAAAATGTTCAATTGGTCTTTATTTGTAGTTTGTAGTAGTAGTAAACTGTATTATTTGAGCATTCAGATTTGGACTACCTATCACTTATATTACATTTCGCATTTAAACCACTAGATGGCAGTGTTCTATCGCTATTAATTTGGACATGGGCAAATGATGTAGGTTATTATACGGCACGAGATCAATGTTTTCAAAATGGCTGAAAATGCAATGTAATCAATTACTCCCATACTGCTTACTCATTCGCTGCTGACTTCACTCTACGGATGATTCCATCCTTACCTCGAGATGTCGTTTGGGTTCACCTGCCACCTCAAGTTCACCAGGAATCTAAAGTGGGAGAATAGGAAAGAACTACCTGGGAAAAAAATGTGAGGAAAACCGCGTTTCTCTCATGGATCTGTCGCCATGTTTGTTGCCGCCAAACTGTGGTAGACTATCCATAGGCTTCAGAATGGTGAAAAGTTGGGACTGTGTAGCCATAGCAATGAGTAATTTAAAACTAAATATTATATTGTATTTTGAATGGTAAACTGTCCTCAAAATGGCACCATATAGCAGGAAGCTGACACACATGAAGAGGCTGCAAATTATGGCTGTTTATTGGGTGTCATCACACTTGCCTAAGTGGGACTAAACAAGGATAAACTCGTAACTAAACCATGACCAGAGCAGGATTAAACCACCATCGATCAGGACGAAAACAAGTCTACATCAGGACTAAACAAGGCTCAGACCAGCAGTCAAGAAACACACAATTGTGTGAATGTACCCTAAATTACCAGCGCTGACTGAAGTCGACCACTAGGGGGAGGCCTTGACCATGAGTTATTTTCAATTTATTTTACAAGAACAATTTTCACATAGTTGTAATGAAATACAAGCTATTATAAGAGGGTTTTTTTTAATTTTTATTATTATTCCTTCTAACACAGAGGTTTAAATGTGGTCTGTTTTAAGACAAAGAAGATGTGTGGACATTTTTAAACACAGGCTATAAAACAGATCATGAAAACAAAACATGTGGAAGTTACATTTGCTGCTGATACAGTAATGGTGTGTAATAATGAGCTGTTTCCAGTCAGGATCACTCCCTGTGTAAGAAGTCAGTGTTTCCTGGCACTTTAAAACCACATGAACAGTTTGACGATAGTGTCTAATGGCAGCAGCCCACTGTGAAGTAAATGTCCCAAGTCTACTTTTATGACTTTGTTAATTTCGTTTTCCTTTTTTGTCTTGCAGCCTGCCCACCACATCCTCTGCAGCAATACAGCCTACAACAAACTATTTAGAGAATAAAGGCAAGACATGGAACATTATTTTATTACTGAGCGCTTGCATGTGCACCAGATACACAGACAGTCACACTCAGATCAAATGTTGAGCTAGAGGGTCCCCAGAAGGCCATGAACATAGATGAATGTGCCCTTTGTCATTATTTCATTTATAACTGTCCGGGACCTTTTCAGATAAGGCCATTTTTCAGCTTGCCATCTATTAGCACCTTAGACTGCATCTATTAGCTCGGCAAGCCCTCTGAGCTGGAGTTAAAGGGCCAGCTGTGTCCTGAGTTCCCTCATAAACTCAGGAAGTAAAGCATTGTACACCACTTGCACTTGGATAGCAGCAAAATGGGCAAAGAAATGGATTAGGATCACATATTAGGGCTGGAAGATACATCGCAATCAAATCAAAACTGCACTTTGAATGGCCACAAGTAGCAAATTGCAAGGACTGCAATCATTTCCTTTGTAAACAACAAATGTCATACTATGTTTAAAAGCTCCTAAAACTGTAGTAGACCTCCACAAACATGTTCCAATTCTTTTTTCATATTAAAGCTCCAGGAAATGTTTAAATCTAATCAGAAATAAAAATTTTTTTTTTTTTTTTTTTTTTTTTTATTACAGCTCATTGTTTCCATTTATTTTAAAACCATAGAAAATGTATATACAAAAACAATAAAATGTTTTAAACAAAATGTTATAAAAGCATGCTCTCTGGAGTTTGCAGGTTTCAACCCCAAAGCTACACCCCTTATAGACACTTGTAAAGCCCCTGTAAAACCAGCAGAGGGAAACACTGTGTGAGACATGCAATAAAAGTAAAATGTCCGCCTTGGCCAGGATTTTCCCTCCTCAGCAGCCCGCTAATCACTGACCCCATTAATCCAGGTGTTCATTCATTTACAGGACAGTCCTCCCACCAACTGTTCAGACCTTTCAGTTTGCCTCCCCTCTATTTGTGGGTTTCAGCTTTCTGTTATATGCAACACTTTGAGGACATTTTCCCCATTCAAAAAAATATAATATTTTGTTTTTAAATTGTTAATTGCTGTACCAACAGTTCTTATTTTTCAATCATTCTGAAACCCATGAATACTCCTTTATATAGTCAAGTACCAGCCATCCAAATATCAGGGCATGATCAGATTGACCACAAAAGTAAAGTGTTTTATTTTTATTTTTATCCTGTTTTGTAATGCCACAGTTTATTTCCCTTGCAATTGCACTTTTAGACTGATACATTTGTGGAGTTAAAGTTGAAGTATTTCTTTCTCATAAATTGTAAAACCAGAAACCACTGAAAAAGATAAGGCCACTACATGTTGTCTGCATCTAATTATAAAACATTTTATCTATTGCAGGCTTGTAAGAAAAAGCCATGTGAGTCACTTTATGACTCTTGAACGCTGATTGTGCCATTGTGGTCCACCCCGCTTCACCTTTATGTTTGAAAAAGCTGTCCAAAAGCTGTGTGAGTGGCCAAAAAAATCACTAATGTGAATACTTGCCTTTTGCCAAAGGGTTTGCAAGCGCTAGAAACAAGTTAGATAGATTTATTTAGATCTATTTCCTTCTTTCATGGTTTGAAAATATAGGTACCCCAGTCCTGACAGAACAAATGATCTTCCCCCTTGTTAGTGTGCAACATATTGATGGCATATTGAGGAATAGGGTTTATGTGGACTGATTTTCCATTTATATAGTCATAAACAATTTCCCCTTCTGTAGTTAGATGAACAGCTGCCCCCTGTGTGTTGGGCTGTATGTAAGAACAGATAGAATAGAACCCTACTGACCTCGCAATAGGAAAGAATATTAATAGATTGTACAAATATAGCAAAAATAAGCACTACCTTGGACTCGTGTGGACAGGTGTGTGTTACATTTTCTGTCTAGCCATTTCAATGTTAGAAGATTTACTTTAGGAGACAGCCCATGCCTGTTATTGCCATCCACATCTCAGCGCTGTGACAGAAAGGCTAATATGAGGCCTCAGTTTTTGCTATTCTGACAATTCTCTGTCTCTTTCGAATAAAGTCAATGATCATGAGATATCCAGTGGCAGGTGAATGTGCCCATTGGTGCTACTATAAAAACGTAGAAAGCTTGCAAGTTTTTCTCTGTGGCTATGTGCGTTTTTCTAGTGTAAATATGATAATTTATGTACCAACACATGTTCCATAGGTTATGCATGCTTGCTTTCTGCACAGTTTATACAGGCTCTGCTTGGGAGAGCCACAGCGCAGACAATGGCATTTTCCCTCCATTGCTTTTTACACTAGTTGCACACAAAGACTATTTATGCACATGTGAAAATACAATGAGCTTTCACTGTGCTGATTCAGGAGCATAGAAAAGCAAGGGGTGGAAAGCCCTCAAGAAGAATACAGGCTATAGTTACGGGTGCAAGAAATTATTGCAAATCATTTCCAAGAAATCAGTTTGATGATGCAATGTGATAAGTTGTTGGAAGAATTCAAACATTGGCATTAATGTGTTTAATTATCTCACAGGTGGCCAGAGTCACAGCAACTTTGGGCATTTTCCAGAAGACACCATGGGTAATACCAGGTTAGTTACTGCTCTGACGTGATTGACTCATGATATTCTTTTCTAGACAATTCAGGCTGAACAGTTTAATCCATAAATGTATGTTTGCACTGTTCTTTAATGACAAGATTCAGGGCATTAAAAATACCCTCAATTGCACAACTCAAATAAGAACTCTGCAGCCACCTAGACGCTTAGAAAGCACCTGTAATTGATAAAACTGTCAGATGAACTCAGACTGTCACCAGTCTGAGTTCATCTTCATGTTGTCCGCTAGATTTCTAAAGTCTGTGCTCAACAGTTTGCTGTCACCACTTGCTTGCATAGTTAACATGTCACTTAAATCTGGAACATTCCCAAGAGCTTTGAAAACTGCAGTTATCAAGCCTCTCCAAAAGAAGAGCAGTCTTGATCCCATAGTACTGAACAATTACTGACCCTCATCAAATCTGCTGTTTTTAGACCAAGTCCTTGAAGCTTATTAACTTTCCGAGCAACTGAACAACTCCTTTGATGTTTTCCAGTCAGGTCTTAGACCCCAGCACAACACTGAGACAGCTCGTATCAATGTGGTAAATGACATCCCCCTGACTGAGTGCTGCTTTTGACTCTGTCGATCATGGGATCCTGTTACAGAGACTAGAGTACTGGGTGGGCATCTCTGGTACTGTACTATACTGGTTCAAGTCCTATCTAGAAGACAGCAAGTACTTTGCTGAAATTGGAAACTGTGTCTCCGATCACAGTGTATGCGAACTTTAACAGCCACATCAAATCAGTGACATCTGCAGCTTTTTACCATCTAAAACACTACAGAAATTAAAGATATACTGTCTAAACCAGACCCGGATAGACTTATACATTTGTCTCCAGTAGGTTAGACTATCGTTAACGGCCTGCTCACTGGCCTCTCCAAACAAAGACAGCTGCTGGACATCTGAACGCTGCTTGGTTCCTGACTAGAACCAGAAAGTACAAGCACATAAGTCCTGTGCTCAGGTCTCTGCTCTGGCTTCCTGTGGTTCAGAGAACAGACTTTAAAGCAGCTCTGCTTGTGTACAAGTCTCTCCATGGCCTAGCACCAAAGTACATCTCTGACGTGTTAGTGCCATATGAACCATCTCACACTCTAGGGACCTCTAGGACTGTTCTTCTGCTGGTGCCCAGAGTCAGGACTAAACATGGGGAATTAGTGTTTCAGGAACAGTCTTCCTGAAGATGTGATGCAGGCCTCCACGCTGACAATGAAAAAAGTTCTGCTTAGCTGTGCATATGACCGAAATGTTTTTTATTCCCCACCCTTCTCTTTTAATGTTAATTTTATGATCATTATTTGTGTTTTAATTTGTATGTATTATGATTTTAATATTGTTCTTATCCTGTAAACCACTTTGAGTACTTTGAGTATGAATTGTGCTATACAAAAAAACTTGAACTCAATTGTTCCCCATTTGTCTGTTAAATGGATTAACTTTGTGTATTTGCTCATGATTGGATTCAGAATTCATTTTGACGTGTGGCCTGATCGCATCAAATGCTTGCTTCCATGAAGTAGGCATGGGATGATATTGAAATTTGATGTCAAGGACAAAATAATTGCATTTTAATGATTACATCACAATAATTATTAAAGTTGCTGACAGTTTAAAAATGTTCTGGAAATGAATAATTTGAATTTTAATATTATGAATAGGTTCCATATTTAAACAGCGGTTATAGTAGTGTGCATTGTTATAAGTGAAAACAACTATCTAGAAGAGATCATCAGGGATAAATAGTTTTTTTCTGTACATTCTGGTGATGTAATGGCAATTATCTTTGTTGCCGATTATCATGATTATATAAAATGTCCCGCAATGATTATTTTCTACCTTTTTTAAATCATGATATGCAATATTATTATTATATTATTGTTTATTGTCCCATCGCTACCGTGGAGATATATAAGTTTAATGCCATACCGTGGAAGATTCCAGGTAAAGCAATAACATATGGAGACACACAGGTGGCATACCTTCCTCCAGAAAAGTTACAAAGTATCTGCTGTTTAAATATTACTCCTCACTGTATATCTGAGTATACTGTATGTGGCCACAATTACCCTATCGATTTACTCTGTTCAATGGTGGTAATAGTGATAAAGTTTATGGGAGTACAGCTGTGACTTGAGGCAACAGGTCCTGGTGCTGCTCACAGATAATGAAACTGGCAAATCCTTTCAAATGCACAGGATGGTGTTTGGAGGAGAAGCCAGTGATAAGGAAAGATGGGGACTTGTTATTATGTGGTGTGAGTGGAGCCAAGCCGTATATCCACTGTGTGTCTCCATAAGCCCTGAGCACTTGCACAGAGCGCTGCCATTTGTCCCGACTCACACAAACACATTGCCCTCAGTGAGACACGCTGGAGCTTGTCTGACAAATTGAGCACATTTGTTGACTGGAGAAAATTTTCATTGAGCAACTGGGTCTTCTTTGTTTTTGTGTTGTATCTTATTGAGAGGTTTCCTCCCCTCTGTCTCCGTCTGTGGGTAGATTGTTTACAGCAGGAAGTGCCTGGCATCCTCTCATTTGGCATTAAGAGAGCGACTTGGCTGCTACCCGTCGCCCAACATCATTCACAGTCCCAGCACTACCGCTCCAGTCTAATTCATGTGCTACTGGGACACATCCTTACCGGAATAGAGGCCTTTTTTGTTGATTATACCCTCTGCTTTTGATTACATTCTGGCTAGCTCCGAAGGCTAGTGGGATAATTTTGCTAATATTTGGAGATGGGTTAATGGGCCCCTATCTGGAGTCTTGTACCCAGGTCCAAAAGAGCAAGTCTGCTATTGTTTGCAGCTCTGTTATCAAAAGCGGAACTATGAGAGTTGTGTCTTTCTTATTCTTGATATAGTTTGTTAGTGTTTGAAGTTTTTCTCTGCTATTATGGTCTTTAGAAGAGGTGGGGGCACAATGGAGAGTAGCTTTTAGGGAAAAGACTCTTGTCTTACAGTCTGCAAATCATGGTTAAGTCAGGAGAAGTTTATATATCACTACAGCACCCAGAAACATGAACACTCATTGTGGTATTGATTATGAAGGCCTGCTTCCATGGTATTATAAGGTCACAGACTGGGTGATCCACAAAAAAATGTCAATAACTACAGAAATGAAAATGCATTTGGTTTAGCAGTGTAGGATAAAAAAAAAAAAACAAACAAAAAAAAAACCAAGAAAAAAACAAAAACAAAACAATAGTGGCCACTTAGTTGCAGATCTGGTATAGAAACAAACTAACTACCATTTACTTAAATGGAGCATAAATTTTCACATTCTTTAGGATCTGAAGAAAACCACCATTACTCAGACTGCACATATAAAAATAGCATATTGTATTATAGAAACAATACACATTACAATACAATATAGGCCAATGTGGAATTTATATCTGATCTTATTACATCATAGAGGACTTCAAAGGGTTAAGCGCTGTCTGCCTGTAGTCATTATGTCTTCTCTCTCCGTAGTGAAGTGTCGCAAACAGCTGCTCAGATGGCCTATTAAAACTTGCCTAATGTGCAGGCATACAGACCTGATCCTGTAAGACGACACTGACTAGTAGACTCTTAAACAGGCCATCACATCACCCGCCTCTGATCTGAAGCTATGGTTATGGTGCTAGGTTGAGTACATCGGATCTATGAGAGAACAGCCTTGTCTTTGAGGACTACAGCCTAGGATTTGAAACCAGACAAAAACGGAATTCATGGGCTCATATCACTGTAGACAAGATACTTTAATATCTCAAGATGCCAGGCTGTAAGATGTTATCAAGCTTAGGTCACTTGGTTGAAGTCTTAAAAAGATTTTTTGCATATATACTACTACCACTAGGGAACATCTATCAATAGGCCACAATTCTCTGATAAATTATTTCATGTTAGACTAAGTCACTGGTGTCTTAAAGATTGCATGAGTTTGCAGGGAGCCATAAACCAGCCTGGCCGTAGTGGGAGTTTGTGTGTAAATCAATGGCAGCAGAAGCTGGTGGACCTGTGTCAGTTTTTTCAGAAGCACTCAGTCAGAAGGCCCGTCTCCATGGAGACACAAGCGGTGCAGAGCAGTCTCAGGTGAGGTCTCTGTGTGGCGCAGACAGCTGAATTGGTCCATTTAGGTTTCATTTTCTTTCTTGTCTACATCTTTCTTGGTTTCTCTTTCTCCCCCACAGCTCAACAGCAGGATCCTGGCCCGGCTTTCTATCTGCTGCTGTCACTCACTGCCTCCTGTTTGTCTCCTGCTGACAGTGGCAGTCCCAAACTCTACACAAAATACCAGGTGAAATTGGGTGTCTGTACATAAGCAGTGCCACTGTATTGGAGCGGAGAGGTGCGGATTTGCCTCTGAGGTCACCAACATGTTCTGATCTGATGGTGTGGCTCATACTGTTCACTTTTCTCGCTATCTTTTCCCCTTGATTTCACCTCACTTTCAGTCACTTTTCAGTCCTCCTCTCTTATCTCTCCATTAAACAGGCCATATATAGATATTGTTCACCACTCTTCATCACAAGGTACACTCTGTGCTTTGAGTTTATTTCAAAATTAGCACAACCAATCCCAATGGATTTGTTTGAAGAAAATGAGAGATGTCTCCAAAACGTCTGATCAAAGCTGGACTGAGATGCCTAGAGGCTTTAACTCATGTTGATAAGTGCCAGTTATGGAGCTTATGACTGTGGTATCTGAGCAGAGAGTATATTTTTAAGCATGGCAGAAATGAGAAGGAGAGCCATGCACTAAAGGACATGGGCGCTCCAGGCCTGACAGGAACACTGCTTATATATCAAGACCATCACTTTATTTTACACACGCACACATTCACTACTGAGCACAACTGAACCCTTGTCTCCACTACTTAAGAAGCATTACTCTGTAGTAAGACACTGCTGATAAGAGTACAATTGCAGTCAGTGACAGATTTTCAGACTTGTGTCTCAAACATTTAATTTGTGTCCTTGTGTCCTTAATTTTATGTCCTTTTAATGTTTTTATATGTGTTTGTCTTTTTGTATTTCTCTTTGCTGCAAAACTAATTGCCCCATGGGGGACACAAATAAAGTGAAGTTGAAGTTGAAGTTGAAGTTTGAAATGTATGTCTAAAATAAAATTGCAGCAATAGTGATCCAACACTGAAGCTTCCAATCTTGACTAAATAATTAGTAAACTTGAAATTAAGGGTAGTAAAATGTACCTAGCCATCAGGAAAGTTGAGTCATCACAATTTTATGATTTAGACAAACAAATGCCAGGTCACATTTAGCCTTTTGGGGAAGTACGGTGCATTCTGCAGTGAACACCACAGCTGGGACTATTGTATAATGATAAATGGAGTGTCCTGTCTCTTTCGCCACAGGGCCTGCAGTTCCACTGGGAGCTCGGCGAGGTCTGGTGGCCTTTCTCCAGGTTTCCTGCCTCCTGACTCAGCAGCAGTTGTGCACAGGGGTAGGAAGAAGAGGATAAAAACAATACTTTATGCATGATAAAGTATGAGCATGACATGTAGCTCTATAGAGAGTTCTGCTATATGCAGCAGTATATGATGAATCAAGGTCCATATTGACAGTAACCCAGACAAATAACACGCCTACCTCTGATCATGCCTGAAGACTGAGAAGTGGCCCTTGTCATGGTGCAGGCCTGTCTCTCAGTGGTGTGGCAGCTTTGAGCTCTCTGTGTTAACACGACTGTTCTCTCATAATGGAACAGCTGTTTGCTGCGTGCTGCACCGCAAATCTGGAGTGCAGAGTAAACAGAGGAGAAGAGCAATGTAAACAGAGCTGGGATGGGGAAAGCTGCTGCTCGCTACTGAGGCCGAGGTAAACACCCCTGAGAACCAAGTGAGGTCCTGTCCACACAGGAATGTGCAGAACACAACAAGTAGGAAGAAGACAGGGGGAGATAAGCTACGCTGTGCATGGCTCATATTGAAATGCAGGGCCTTCTATTCCCAGAACAAATGCATTATGTTTTTTAATGTAGTGATGATAGATCATCTAAATGTCTTAGACTGTAGTCACTTCAGTCTTTTCATTTCACAGTGAACTGTTAGCATAAAATCAGTCATCATCATACTCTTTATTGGACTACAGTAAATGTATAGTATAGTCCTGCCTCATCTTCATAAGTACATGTTTAAATTGGGGAAATCCCTGAAGGATCTCTCTTGTGTATCTGAAGTATTTGATTGCCTTTTTAAAACACAGATGCCACAAATAAAATGAAGCATATGAGTCATAGCATTGTCACACAAGCCCAAAGCATCAGTTTGTGTGCGACATATGTAGTGAGATGCAACAGTAATCCTGTGTAATGCTGTGGGAAGCTCTTTTAGCATAACTGACACAGAATCTTTGCAAGCCACTAATAATGAGCAGCAGAGACCTGGATTAGGGCTACGAGGCTGCAGACGGGCCACAAGGAGTGGCACATGGCACAGACAGGGAGCCACATGTGCTTGTATGGCAGGAGTCTTCAGGACATTTAAGCAGTAGGCAAACAACAGCATGAAGATATTCCACTGTTCAGGTCAAGGAAAACCTCAGGAGACTGCTGTGGCCTTGTGCATGCACCCAAGTACCCTCCATACAAATGAAATGTTACTGAATAATATTTTATTTTGTCTATAAGGAAGGCCTGGCTCTCTCACATGCTTTGAGCACAGCTTATGCTCAGCGCTGCAGTGGCCTTAAGCAGGAGTCTGAATGATGTGCTTGTCTCCTGTGCTTTGTTAAGAAACCTGAGCCTACCTCAGCCTCACACACTCACAGCGGCTCTGTCCCCCACTCGACCTCCCCACAATCAAAGATCAGACAGGGTCAAGCGCATGGTCAGACATTTATGATGTGTAGATATTTGTGCAGGAAAACATTCCTTGTGTTGACATGGAGCAACATGGGCAGGATGCTGAGTGAGCAAAAGCAGACCACTGAGTGTGTCCTGTGATATGTAACACAACCCACACTAGTATACAGTGCACTAGTGACTTTAGCTTGACATTACTGTGGAAACTGTGCTAATTCTAAGACGCACCACTTTCTGACCAGCTTACATAGGCTACAATATGATGACGTACTTTGCATATTGATACATCTCAATTAGTGTAGGCCTAAATAAAATAATTTTGTAAATTTGCTTCTCTCAAACACAATTTAACACAATATGTTTGCTGACACATGCCAATTTCCTCTTTTAAAGGCAATGCAGAAGGTAGCCTTTATAATCCAATCCATTCATAGGTTAATTGTGACAAGAAGGGCATCAGGCATAAACCTGCAAGCAATAAGATAATAATCAAATGACACAAAAATATTCAAACAATTCTGTCCACTACAATTGTGTTTCATTAGCTCCCTCGTGACCCTTGCTGTGTTGGGTGCTGAGGTAATGAAGCGGATCCTTCTCAAACATAAACAAAGGCGTCACCTGTGCTGCAGCTCCACTCAGTCCAGCGCGTGCCCCCCGCTCACGCCCCAGTGTGGGTCATGCAGGAAGGGCCAGCTCGGACACGGGGCGCTGGCCACAGTCAACACAGAGCTGCTGGTGGAAACAGTCGTGTTTGTGTGCGCACGAAGCTCTGCTGGAGATGACTGATATGCACATTAGCTGCAGTCTGGGCATTAACGGCAGGGGTGGGGCAGGGTGCGGGGCACAGAGACCCCAGGGCCAGCCGTGCCAGGTCACTGACCCACATCGGGACGTCCTTCAGGCACACGCTGTTGTTTTAATAATTAGGTTAATGTCTGATGTCTGATGAGCATGAACAGGCAAACAGACTGTCGGTTATAGGTGGCCTATTATGGGTGGCCTCAGTTAAAAAGTGAGACAAAAGACTATACGCAACAATAACAAATCTCAATGTGCTGTTTGTATGCTCACCACTAGAGGGTGCAATCTGTTTCTAATTCGCACCCATTAAAAAAAAACAACAAAAAAAAAAACCCAAAAAAAAACAACCCAAAAAACTAATTGGTGAAAATACACGAATAAATAAATAATTAATAAAATAATAAAAATAAATAATAAAAAAAACAATAATGATAAAAATCATGTAAATAATCGTTTTTGGAGATTTAAAATAAAACTATTGATTTTTTTTTTTTTTTTATGCTTTAAAAACGAATCTTACAAATTAAAAGCAGCTATACTAAGGCTAACATATTCATTGTATTGCTCATTTGCCAGTACAAGTTTGGCCAAGAGGTAATGACTCAGAGCACTCTCTGTCAGTATTTTGCGGTACTTTCCAAATGAAAGTACCTGACCAGTTGCTAGTCTGGACATTAACAAGGATAAAATGACTCTCTGTATTCTAACCATTTAATATGATAATGAGAAATGGAAGGTAAAAAAAAAAGCAACAACAGTAACATTCACCCAAAGATTGTGGATGAGAATTATCCAGTGTGGTTTTATTTCTTTTCACTAGCTGGTCCCTAAAAGACCATTTTTATGTAAGAAATGCAAATGTGACGTCACACCAAGAAAACCAAAGTCACATTCTTCTGATAAAGCGCTCTTGGCATGAACAAACAGCAACAATGACAATAAATAATAAAAAGTTGGCCAACAAAATCCACATTTATAAACAAAGAATACTCCAGATTGCATATCAAAACAAAAAAACAATAAAAGTACTTGGCACAGAAGAAATACATTAAGGTCGTATTCAGATTGAGTGAAGCTAGTCTGCCCATTGCCTGGTGAATCTGATTGTCCTTCACAGTTAACGTTGTGTGTGCGTGTATTGTACAAAGAGACACTGAAACTAAACCTCTTTGTCACCCCTGTCAGTACCATGGCCTTCAATAGTCAACACTTCATCTGGTCTTTGTATGCAACACAAATGAGGCACATGTGAAAGAAACTAATGGTCACAATGAATATACACTGATCAGGCAAAACACTATTCATGGGTTTCATCTTCCTGTTTATGAGCAACATTTTGAGGACTTTTTGCCGAATGAAAAAACTGAACATTTTATTTTGACTTGTTAATTGTTGTTGTTACTATGGAAAATACACATTTTTCATCACTCTGAAACCCATGAATAGAACCACTTGCCTAATATTTAGCTAATATATAGACAAGAAATTGATGTGATTAAACAGTGACCAATTTAATTTAGAAGTACTTCAACAGCAAGAACTGCATTTTTAAGATACAAATTTCTGCAGCCCTATTTTTTCTGGCTTAGTCCCATTTACCCTGCTTTACATTGCTAAAAAAAATAACAAAAAAAAACGTGAATTTGCAGCCAATTTATTTCAACCAACTGCCACATTGATTAGATAGGGTCTGTATTGTGTTATGCCTGATCAATGCATGAGCGAAAACAATACTCTATATAGGTTAGCAGTAATTATTCAGATTTGATTAAAACTGGTACTTGACTTTTGTTCATTTAAATAACTTAGAATAAAGACATTTATAACAGAAAAGACACTTTGGTATTTTTAGATCACTATGTGCTGAAGAATGCATTCAATACAATTTCATTTAAAAAAGGACCCAGTTGATTTGACATGATCATAGTGATGCCAGGAGGCTTATGTCACACAAAATGACACTCTTTTTTAATTCATTATTAAATCATTTTTGACCCGTGATCGCAGTCCATTGGGATCTGCTTTTACAACAATGACAAAAGAAAAATACATAAATAAAATTAAAAGCGTTTTAAAAATAAGTAACAGAACGTCTATAAAAAGCCACTTTATGTTTTTTTAAACAGGAAAACTCATCTCTCCTTGAAAGCGAGTTAGGACCTGTTCTACACTAAATCCTTCTATCTTTGTCTGTGCTGTCTGTCTCAGCAGGGCGAACGCAGTGCAACACCTCCAAACTTGACTTCTGAAAGCAAACCATAAAACGTGATGTATTCTACACCAATAGAAAAATAAATCAAACATGGAAAGTTACATCTCGTATATATACAATAGACTCATATATAAAATAGTATTTTTCTGTACATATGGACAACAGACAATTTCCAACTGTACAATGTTAACCTGAACACTTAAGACAGGCAAGAGGTACTGACGTGTATGGCTTGATTGGAAAAGTATCTACAAATCATTTTACATGGGTCCCTGGAATGCTTTCTTCAGATCATTCCTTGCCTTAAATATTGGTCCCAAAATATTTTTGTAATAAACCTTCAAAGGAGTCCAGTTATGAATCAGTCAGCTAAGTACAATCTAGGTTAACCAGTGAAGGGGAGTTGTGGTTATATTAAGCACAACAGTCTCCAGTGTCGAACTTCAGTCACTTTGGTTTTGACTTCCTAATGCCAGAAAATCAAAATGAAAAGAGCTGTCATCCCAGCCAGTTGGTCAGTAGTAGCGTTCAGCACAGTATAGGAACTCCTTCAGCAGTGACGATCTGACCAGAGGTGGGGTCATAGGTCCCAGCCAGGTAGAACAGGTCAGAGGAGGAGCTGTTGAGGTTCTTGGGGTTGTGGGTTAGACGCTCGTACTCCTCCCTGCTCACTACCTGGCACTTATGAGAGATTGTCTGGACATCATTCTCATCCTCGTGGCAAGACTGGTACAAGGCATGCTAGAGGGAGGATATAACAAAGATTTAAAAAAATATGCAATATAATATAATATAGAACTACATGTCTTTTTATATATTATATATTTTATATTATATCTGGCCAACTTGGAATCTGTTTTGTTCCATTTTAATTTCTGACATAAATTGCAGTTGAAACACTTTATTGAGGCCGCCAATACATAAAGTGGCTTGTGACCCTCTCTGCTGCTATAAATTTATGATTCTTGATTAGTACAACTACCAACATTATTAATGAAAGTATTTGTTTTTAAACTAATTTAATTGACAAAATAATCTGCTTATTTTATTATTTGACTGTCACACACTGAAAAACAAAATAAAATAGAAATAATCAGAGTGTATCCCTCTATTTTACACAAAACAGCGTATGCTCACCTTGCCATTTTGCAGCCTCTTGCCGAGCTTGGTCTCTTCTGGATGGTAGAACCACTTCACCTTGACTACCATGCTGCTGGTCCAGGACTCCCAGAAGCTCTCGATGCGACCTACATAGGGGAGGTTGGGACGTCCGGCTGAGAGGAACACAGCACAATCTCCCACTCTTACTGTCTCTCTGCCTCGCTCAATGGCCTTATAGAAAAGCTTCCTGGCTTTGCCCTTAAGACCTCTTCTCTGTGGAAAACCAAACACTTGGACTAATCTTTCTATCTATCAACATGAATGTACTTTTCCTAAGCTATTCTCTTGTTGACTCACCTGTGTTGGGTTTCCTGACCATCTCCACATCTGTCGTCCTGCAAGAAAACTGGACATCTTGGGTCTTGGAATGAATGAGTTCTCGTTAGTTTGCATCCTGGGTTTTTTCACGATTTCTTTAGAGCTAGTGCAGTCTTTCCTTTTGAGTGACTTGCTGTTCGCATCAGATGATGTAACAGCTTTGGCCGCAAAGGGGTGTGACCTGGAGGAAGTAGAGGGCTCATTAGCTTGTACAAGTCTTTGGCGGGATGATAGACAACTCTGTAACATCAATGCTGAGCTGTCTTCATCATCTGAGCTGTAAGAGGAGTCATTGTCTGAGGAACAGAGACTAGAGCTGGACATAGAGCCAGATGAGGAGGAGCTAGAAGACCCAGAGGAAGAAGAAGACACAGAAAGGCGGGACAGGAAACGCCCACCAGCCCTGAGACCCCGAGCCAAAATCGCAGTCCTCCGCCGCTCGTCTTCCTCTTCATAATCAGAGTAGGAACTGTGGCATTCACGGTGAGAACTGAATCCCAGGTCACCATAATCTCTGAGGCCAAGCGATGGGGATGGCTTCCTTTGGGCTGAGGTCCCTTTGAGAAGGAGTTCCACTTTGTTGGCACCTCCTTTCTTATTGTCTTTGACCAGCAGGACAGGGTGGGAATAGGCCTCGGTTCTGGGCAGGCTACTCACACTAGAAGATGCACCTCGCAACATAAGGGCTTTGCTGTTTTTTGTTTTTGGTGATGTAACTCCTTCATGGTCCAACTTAACCAGGAACTCTTGCCCAGACTTCCTACTTTGGGGCATACTAAGTTGCTCATCTGACCTGCGTTTTTGACTATACAGAGCATCTTTGCGTCCCAACGGTAGCGTGGTCTCAGGTCTAGTGCAGAAAGATGAGTAGCCATTTGCGATGCTGCTAAAGGAGTCCACCTCGAAGGAGCTACTGCTGAAGAGGCCTTTGGATGGAGCAGAGGACAGAGGCTGCACTGGAGCAGAGGTGAACAGGTCATTGTCCCTCCCTCGAATCTTCCTCTGCATTCCAAAGAGATTGTCACATGTCCTCTTCCTGCTGGAGGTCAACGGCCAACCCAGAAACATTGAGGAGTTTTTAGACTCCTGCTGCTGGAGTTGCATTTGCTTTTTACCAGAACCCTTTGGTCTCCCTATAACAAGAAACAAAAAAACAAAAACAAAAAGACAACATGTTTATAGTTTGTGTAATATTTATAGCTACATGTAAGCATTTCAATTATGCTCACTAACCTGGTCTTCTTTTGTTGACAGTCTGTTTGTTCATAGTGTCAACACTGTTCAGTCTGTCAGAAGGCCTCTCATTGATGGGGGCTTGCTCCAGATGGGAACTCCTTTTGGCAGTTGTCACATTTGGAAGAGGGACTGGGGGTGCATCTCCACCTGACATGCAAGAAAAAATACACATTTTTTTTACAGTGACATGAGGTGACAGTGAGGGCTTTGTCTAGTGGATGAAATAAAGCACTCACATTGGATCTGATATCCAGGAGGTAAGAGCCGGATATTTTGGAGAGAAATCTTTCCCCTGTCTCCGTCATCAAACTCCACCATGACTCCTGGTTTGGTCTCATCAGAGCCACCTTAAAATGATTACAGGTGTGAATATTTGCAAGACAAAAACAGACAAAATAGCACTAGCTGGTGTCTGACCTCTGCGCACGTAGCCAGGGTATAGGCACCGGGAGCGCTCACTCCAGTAGGCACACACTCTAGTTCCCTCTGGAAGCACGGCTTCTGACTCTGGACGGACATCCAGGACCTTCAAACCAAAACATCATCAGGATTCATTACAAGGTGCACAAAAGCACACATGCATGCACGCACACAGAGTCCTATCAAGTGTGTGAGAGCTGTGGAGGCATTGTGCAGGGGCAGCCACTGTGCCACGTTTCCAAGCGGCACTTATCTCATGCCAATGTGCCAGTCAGCCCTGAAAAGAGCGGAAGCCATGATGCAGTAAATCCTGACTTGCTGAGTAATACTAAAGAGGCCCTGAATAGCGGGGTTTGTGATTGCAGGTTGCCAGATCCTCCCTCCAACAATGCAGGCAGCCCCAGCATCCGCCGCTCACTGGGGGCTCTTTCATTTACTGTTGCCATGGTGAGGGCTCTTTGACGGATGAGGTGTGGATGGGTGGGTTTGTGTGTGTTTGTGAGAGGGCATGTGTGTGTTTCTGTGGAGATTGGAGAGAAAAGGAGGTGTCACAGGCTAATAAATGTTTACTGGACAAATGTACAGACAAAAGGAAGAATAATAACTTGATAAGACTGAAGCATGAAGTGCAATAAAAGCATTTTATTATATTTATATATATATATATATATATGTAATAAAAGCCTACACACACACACACACACACACACACACATATATATATATATATATATATATATATATAAATATATATATATATGTATATATATGTATATATATATATATATATATATATATATATATATATATATATATATATATATATATATATATATTATATATATATATATATATATATATATATATATATATATATATACATGAGCATTAACAATCAACCACTAAGATACTCTGAGAAATCGGTATAGAACTGACGTCATATTTTTGTCTTTTCAAAACTGGATCCAGGTGTTAGCAGGATTATCACATCCACACAGAGCGTTGGTTCATCCAGACACAAACCTCCCACCTCCATCTGTCCTTATTCACTTAAGAGGTTTAGATGGCCTCAGTGACCCCACAAGACAGTTAAGGGATGTTTGAAGGAGAACACCCAGCACCATGCCATGCCATAAACGGCAACAGGTTAAGAGTCAACGGTGAATGTAAATGCCAGATAGGTGTTTAAACATGTTACCAAACTTACAGCTTCTTGTAGCAGTTGCTCCAATGAATAGATTCGTGGTCGGTTTCCCTCGCTCCCCATCGATTAAAATGCTAAAGCTAAAAGGAAAAACAAAAATATGTTACATTTTGTATCACGTGTTTGGGTCAGAGATACTCCCACTTGGTGCTGGTATACAGAGCCAGGTGTGTGGGAATATTATGTAAGTGCAAAAATATAAAAGGATCAAAAATAGAAAATGCTTTGTTATTCTTCATAGCTTGAACCGAGATTATTTACAAATATTGGCAGTACATGTAAGCACACTGCAGAAGAAGGAGGCTAGTGAAGGGTGAACTAAGAGTGCCTTAAAATACAAAAAGGGTTTATTTATCAAGTGAGTGCTGGTCATATTGTGCATAGTTTACTACTAGTTGCCTGAAACAAAATGACGAAATGACCAAAAAAATGCAAGGAATAACAACATGTGGTTAATTCATCTGTTTAATATATGTCCAAATGCTTGATAAATTATGGGAGATATTGTGTTTAATTGTATTTTTTTGTAATAAAATCATACTCACATGTCCGGTATGTCCAGTGTGTGGACCTTTGCAGCATACAGGAGTTCATCTTCTTTTGATATCAGCACCTTCAGTCCATCAGTTAACATTTCTTTGGTCAACACACAGTTTGGAACTATAAAACAAGAATCCAAAACTTAAGAATTTGGTTTCAGCAATCTGGAGATATTTGTGTTACTTCTACTTACAATTGGGGCTCTTGTTTTTATACAAATGCCTGTATTCCTCCTCTTCTTCTGAGAAACTGCCTCCATCCATCTGAAAACCCTCGTCAGCTGCGAAGCTCTCCAACAGCCGACTCACAGCGTGTCCCTTTGGCTGGAGAACGTGACAGAAGGGAGGGACACAAACATGGATGAAGACATGGGCTCATAAAAACATAAACATGCAGCTCCAATGCGAGAGGAATCGTGTTTTTAGCGATAGTTTGGATCTGCAAACTACAGGGGGCTTATATCAGTAGGCATTTTCTTCATTTTCAACATTTGTGGATTTCTTTCACAGCAGAAGGTGTGAACCAACCTGTTTCCCACATCTCTGAGCTAAGATAACGCAGCAGGGGTTCAACTGTGTGCAATGTGTGAGTGTGTATTTTAAAAGTTTTACAGTAAATTTGTTAAGCAACAAAAAATACACAATATTGAATTAATTAGAAAATCTATAGCTACCTCGTGGTTCTTGCTTCTTCGGCTTCTTCCTTCGTCACTTTGTGGAGATGGAGCTGACCAGCAGCTTCTTCTCTGTTGAGAATATAACATTGTTAATTTTTTTTCAGTTTTTTTCATGGAATGTTTTTTTTTTTTTTTCCTTGATCTTGAGTATGAAATTGAAATGAAAGTAGGCTATTGGGATGGATTCATGTTTGTTTGTTTTTTTGCTTAATTCATTTTAAGTGATTCAAAAGTCGGATTTGAGAACGAGCCACAGTTGAGGACAAAAAAAAATCCTCTCTGAGTCAGTCTAACAGGCAACATATTTTAGTTAAAAAGCTAATCAACAGACACTCATAATTTATTGAGTTGAATTTTTTGGCTGCTTATTAGATTGGTTTTGGTTTTGATGATCAATATATAGGTAGACGCACACAATGATCTGTCTGGTTGATGTATTTTTACAACCTACCTTATTTATTGTGCCTCTCAAGATGGTGTTCTTGCGAGTTGCCCTCTTGAGTCTTTCAGTGGTTGTTGTGAAAGTTGCTAGTCCCATGGTCCTCCTGTAGCGGCTTCCTCTTGAGCTCAGACTCCCCCAGCGCTGCTCCTTCAACTTTGACCCTGGTCGGTAATCGTCATGACGTTTTTTGGTCGTATTTGACTGTGGCTTTTTCTTCACTTTGACCTCACCCTCCACACTAGGTAGACTATGGGAGCCTGCATAGTTGAATTAGAAAAGTCAAACCATAGAACAAATTTTGATAAATAAATGCATTACAAACAGTGCAACAATTAGGGCTATCACAATCATGCATTCTGAAGTATGATATATTGCTAGAGAGGAATATTCCGATTAAGTATAGTAAGTATTCTAACTATTCCTAATACAGTTCTCTGACTGGTCATGATTGACTGTGGCTTTTTCTTCCCTTTGACCTCACCCTCCACACTGGGCAGACTGTGGAAGCCTGCGTAGTTCAATTAGAAAAGTCAGCCCAAACTAACAAGCCAGGATGAGAAATGTGAACCAGATGTCCAGGCCAGCTATGCTGACTTGTATAATCATTTTCAAAGGAGTGTCTTACCATAAAGCTCCTGTCTCTGCTTTTTGTTCCTGGCTTTCTGATTAGCTTCCAGCTTTACAACTGATGAGGGACTTGGGCCTTTTGCTGGGGAGCCTGAATGGACCTCGTTGGGCTGGGGTCGAGTCCTTTGGTCTTGACCTTCATCACTATCACTCCCGTCCTCATCCTCCACGTCTAGCATAGGGAACAAGCAATGCACTTTATAAATGTAACCTGTATATAACTACACAGCTAATCAGCCCTTCAGTCGTTACAATCAACTCTCCATTATGTTGCAGGCACCTCATTATTGTTCAAGTTAATAGCTAACAGCTCCTAGAGTAGGTGATGTATGGTAAGCAGTTCCTCTTCTGTATGAATTCCTTTGTTCAATATATTGTGTGTTACATGGTAGCCTGTGGAGTGAGTGGACTGTTTTAGTCATCTGCCTTTCTCAATGCCGGAAGCCTAAAAGTTGTCCAAACTTTCCAAATTTTATGAGTAGTAAACTGTCAACATTGTCACAATTAACTTGTATTTGGTTTTCATTTGACAATACCTGTACAATAATAACACATTTCATCAAGCCTTGAACTTTTAGTGCATACTATATAGAGGACACTTTGTAGTATACTATACAGCATGCACAGTTAGGGTTGTGCAATTCCTCAAATTTAAATTGAGATGAAAAATGCATTTGTAATCCTCATTGATCAGCTTTTATTTTAAATGGTAATTATTAAAAGTATGTATTATTCAAAAACATTATAATGAAAGCATTTTTATTAACTTAATGAGACAAAATACAATCTAAACTATAAATGTGATTAGTCCATTTGTTTTTTAATCATATTGCCCAGTCTTATGCATGGTAGATACCTTGCTCTGAGGAGTCGGTTTCTGGTGGAGAGCTCTCTCTATCTCGATCTTTTGCTCCTGACTGAGATGAACCCTGCTTCGTTGACTTTGATCCCTTCTTTTGTCCAACCCAACTTTCATGTGGGCCACTGTCTCCACTGGCTGCTGAACAAAATGCAGTAATTAAATTAAATATAGAAGTAGATTTTAAGGGATAACAGGCAACACAATGCTACATTGATAAATAGCATGCAGAATCAATAGAGTGTATTGTACCTGTGTCACTTTGCCCGCCTGACTCTCTCCTAGATTCAGCTTTGTTCGTGCCCTGACCTCGGTGTCCATGTTTGGGGTTGGAATTACAAGGCGAGGTCTCTTTGTCCCTGGAGCCCGCCCCTGAGACACTCTTTTTATGCTGGGGCTTCTGTTTGAGCTGAGCCACATCAGCAGACAACTTAGAGCTGAGCACACCGTGGAGAGTGCTCCTCTTGCAGCCCTGTGCTTTTATCTGCTGAAGAAGAGAGACATGAGAAAGTCAAAGAGAGCCTGCTACACTAGGTCACCGTAGCTGCACAAGCAGAAAAACCTCTGAGGCTTTATTTTTCACACACCCTTTTGCGGGAATAATATATTAACAAAGCATGATTAGTAAAAAAAGATATTCACAACTGAAAGGAAGATGCTCGCGCCATGTGTGTATATCACATAATCCCACTTTTCAAGTGTACATAAAGACATGGCTCGGACCTGAGTGCTGCTTAATTCCAAGCTTCGACTGGATAGCCTCTTCTTCCTCTTCTGGGTGTCTCCAGCAGAGTGCTCAGGTGACAAGGCAAGTCCCGCCCCTACAGACCTATCCAATCAAACAAAAGTAATATTAGGATTAATGCACTGCTCTGTTAGTGACCAGTGATAGATAAAAAATGTGATTGAGAAATGTTACTATCTTTGCATTCTAGGCAACAGAACAAACAAACTCTGCATATTGAGTGCAGTCAATTAGAAGCCTAAATATTTTTATTTTGCATGTATAAAACACTGCCCGGTTTTAAAATGTGGTGCATGGTTATTGCAATTGTATGCAATTGCAATAACCATTGCAGAGCTGTGAAGATCACAGCTCCGCAGTTGCATTTTCATATCACAGTGGCACACTCTTTCCCCTATGCTGAGCACCATCACAAGCCAACCTCTCCAAATGCCCTTGAATTTCCCCTGGAAGCCTGCCCATAGGCTAGAGCACGAGCCAGGCCATGCTCAAACAAAAGATTAACTTCACCTCTCCCACAGAGCACAGCCCAGGAGACCAGTCACATTCACCCATCAGCAGTGGTGCAATAACTAGATCAAAATAAATAATAATCACGATTTATTGTTGATGCCTACATCTGGTTTTACAAGATTTTGCATGTACAAATGTAAGATATTCTCTTTCTTTCTCGTTGTAGGCATTGATAAACATGAAAAGAAAGATGATGGGTGGCCTTGGGACAGTCTGCCCACTGACACTGAGTGACAGAGGTGGCAGTAGAGTGTAAGCTGTCCCTGCAAGGCACAGCCCTCCGCAGCTTGCCTCTCGTTGCTGACAAACACAATGTGACAGAGTCCCTCCTCGTAGTGGGGGGTGGTAAGGCTGCACATGCAGTGACTAATTAAACAGAATTGATTAGCGGGGTTTGCTGGAGTGCACAGTCCTCTTTCACCCTCCCCTCAATCAAAGACCCCACTCCTCTACCCCTAGGAATTACAGACACGCTTAAAAACAAACAATAGCAGCCTAACGGCTCATAGGAGCACAGCAACATGCATACTTAATAGTGCGAATGCAAAGCATGCACAGGCAGGCTTAAATTTATCACTTTCTTCTACAGAGACGACAGTAAAAATAAGATGTGTAAAGAGTAAAGTTATACAATGACCCACTGCCCTCCATCAAAGCTCCAGAGTTCCAGAGGCATGAGCTGCAGCACTACATGCTTTTACATAACCCTGCCATGTAACTCAACATGGGGCTAATCAGTCCCCAGACTGCCTGTCTGCGCCGTCTCTCAAAACGTCATGTCATACTCAACAGGTTCATGAGCACAGTCAACCCATGGCACAAACCTGCCATCTAGTGAGTGATTTTACAGATAAACAAACAAAGTAGATAGATAATACGATTGAGTATACTATAGTTTTCCTAGTTATGTGTGTTGCTTCTCTATTTGGACCATGACTGGCCTGACTGAGAGCAATGGTACAGCCTGCAGGGTGGAAAGAGGGTGGAGGTGACATAGCAGAGGAACAGCTGGGAACACTGTGGACTGCAGCCCAGAGCCACCAGGGAATAGCTGAGGGACACATCACTATGAGATGACATTTTGCAAACTAATCTCTAGAAAACCTTAATGACATTGCTAATTGAAACCTGACAGCAAACCTTTATCCCCTAAGCACCTGTACATCCCAGTGAAGCAGCTCTGTGTCCCTGAGTGGACAACAGATGCTCAGCTGCCACAAGTTGTGTCATTGCTTTTTAAACTCTGTTAATTGTGCTTTTCTTTGCCTTACTCAAATCTGCTAATTGTTATAGAGCTCATTTGTTAGATGACAGCACTAAATGGCATCTTATCTGTGAATGCTTGCACAGTCTGATAATGATAGTATCCTGCAGACCCCTGGAGACCCTGCTGGTGTGTCACATGTGTGTCCTGTGTGTGGCACAGATTACAGGAGACAGTACTGTAAATCCTGAGTTCTGTTTACTAATACCTACAGTCTGCCCTAAACAAGTAGATCAACAGAAGTTTACCTTAACATGAACTGGTACTTTAATGTTAACATGGCCAAAAAATCAAACATAAAGATAACCTCAGTGAACACCTGGAGAGCATGTAAAGTTGATAGTGGGTAGTAACGAGTAAACATTCTTACATACTCTTAAATGTCTTAGCTGCTTTCCCATCTTTATGCCCATAGTAATTTTTACAAAGTTAGAGAGAGAGCCTCATGAGCCACTGGACAGAGGCCTACAGCAGAGATGGGCTCTTTGATACTCACTTGACTTTTCTGTGTCCATCATTTGAGGAGAGTGAACTTAAGGTGGACATGGGCTTCCTCTTTCTTGGCCGACCTGGGCCACGCCTTGCTGGGCTTCGAGGTGTTTCCTCTTTCCTGTTTACATGTAAGGAAAAAGTACAAAGAAACACACATATTTAGGGGCACGAAAAATCGCTTATTGTATTAACAAAGAGAAGTGCTGTCATTAAAAAGTGCTTTTGCCATTGAATGCTGCTAATAGGGTATGACATGCCAGCCCGCAACAGTATAATCATACTTACTGATGATCATGCTTCCTCTGAAGCTTGGCCAGTTCCCTCTGTTTCTCTTTGTAGTGCCGCTGTAGCTCTGCCAACTTCACACGCATTGTGAGCTCAGGACCATCGATTGTTTCAACACTACCTTTGGCAGGGCAAACCTGTGGAACATAAAAATTTTTGGCCATTCTTGTACCAAAATAAACCTCTACCCTACACTTGTAGTCTTACTGGTTCATTACGAGGGGTCCAGCTGCATTTCCTTCGTAAATTAAAAATCCTTCGAGCTGGAAGATGCCTCTCTGAACCTGAGCTTCTGGATTCTGGATGCCCCATCTCTAGGGCCCGTGCTGTGGCCAGGGTCGCCAGGCTCCTCAGGTCAAACAACAGCAACTCCTCTTCTGTTGAGACAATTATGGGTTATAAATCTTACTGCCATTACATTAAATGTGTAATAGTTGAATAGCACAAACGCAAATGCATGCTGTTTAATTCACAAATAAACAAAACCTCTCATCAGTAAGTTCATAAAAAAACATTGATCTTTACTTGTTCTACAACTTCTTTTGGCTGCAACTATGTGGCACTTCTCTGAGCCGTCAACAATACCGCTTTGAGAAGACAAGATCTCCCGAAAAGTGTTGATGATACTCTTTTTATAGAGGCCTCTTTAGGGAGCGGTTAAATGCATTAGGATGCTGTGGTAAACACAAAACATCCTTTGCATGAAAAAAAAAAAAAATACACAATGCTTTGAAAAACAAGGAAGCTTTTAAAGGCACTTTAAAACAATGGCGGCTGTCTAATTACCAGGCAATGCATGCGGGTACAAAAACACAGATGACAGATTTTGTAAGCACACAAAACATTTTAGTAATAAGTTAAAAAAACAAAAGCCAAATGGTACATTCACACACACACACACACACGCACACACACACACACACAGATTTTTTAGATATCTTTAAGGACTATGTGCTTCTTATTGTGTATGTATTTTAAAGTAGCTGTAGAGTGGATCAAACAGTTGCAGGATGGAGAGACAACTCCCCTAGGAAGACAGTAAGGAAGAGAGAGAGTGTGAGTGAGAGGGAGGGCGGTGTACATGCGCCGCATCCTTGTCCGCTTACTTCTTCTGTCTCTTCTGGGGCCTGTGCATTGTTATAAAAGGTTTTTTTAGGAAATAAAAGTGCCTTTAACACACTAAGGACTACTGTAGGAGAGCCCTATTCTTTAGAGACATGTTCAATCCACCTGAGGCATGTGGACCAGCATGGAAAGCAGTGTTGGAGTGTGTTGTATGACAGAGGCTAGGCCTGAGGGGCCAGAAGGGCCGGAGGGAGTCGGTCTCAGTGGACCGAGTAAAGATGGGCTAAACTATGACAAATGTGTATGTTTGGCTGATATGTTAATGCAGAGAGAGAGACAAAGAGGAGTGCTCCTCACCTGGGCTTTTCCCACAGCTCTGCCTCTGCTGCTGTAGCTCCAGATCAGCTAACTCACTCAGGAGCTCCATACCAGCGTGGGCCTTTGGCTCCGATGGGGAGGCTGTCGGGGCACTGAAGGGGAACAGGGGAAATGGAGGGACGTCTGTGCAGAATGCTGCAGCTATCAACAGCTCCAGACTCCAGTAGCACGGCACCAGCGGTTTGTGAGGAATTACTTCTATGTGAGTACTCTGAGGGCTCAGGGCAGAGGCTGGAGACGGTGCTTCCTCACAGGCATCAGGAGCTGCCTCGCTGTCCATCCCAGGCTCATTGTCCTCTGCATTAGCAGCAGACACGGCCTCTGAAGCCTGCACGGCAGCAAAGCAGGGGCTGGGCGCGCTGGTGGAGGCCAGCCCTATGTGCTGCTCTTCAGGCATGTTGACCTTTTGTGCCAGCTCCACCTGGCTCTCCTCCGCTGGCTCATCCCCCTCCTCTTCGTCCAGGGTGATGACAGCTTGTGGCCTTTTGTTGTCCTCTGTGGATAAAGGGATCGGACAGGAGGCAACCTCGCACACTGGGCTTGTAGCAGGGGGGCAAAGAAGCACCTCATCGTCACCATGCCTCTGTTCTGTTAACTCCTTCTCGGCAGCCACATAAAGGGCTGTTACCTCTGCTACTTTCTCTCGCTCCCCCAAGACCTCAGCTACATCTTCATCTACTTCCTGCATAGGTTTCTGAGGTGAGAGATTCTCCTGGAGAGGTCTGACCAAAGCTTGACACTCCAGTCCCTCTCCTAAACTGGTGAGAGACTGGGGAGCACGGTTTACAGGCTCCAATTGGACTGCAGCCAGGTCTGCAGGCTCAGCCAGCTGCACATCTTCAGAGGAGGGCACATTTCTGTAGCCAATGGCAATGCCCGGGTACACATAGCCAGGAGGCAGGTCTAAAAGAAGAAAAAACAAAACAAAGAATACCAAATAAAAATATGCATTATTAACATTTTAACGTAACATTATATTGCTATTATATTTGCATTATATTGGCTTTCACTGACTAAAAATACAGCAGTTAGCCAGATAATAATGATTCATTACATTAAAGAAGCCATGTTTGGCTTTTCCTTGTATTTACTGATAAACTAGCAAGCAGAGCATTATTTTACACATCGTAATAGCCCAATCAGCCTACCCGGTTCAAGTGATTCTGGATACTCCTGCGGCAGCTCTATTTCAGCACTCTTTTCCTGGGTTTCGGCCCTCTTTGACATTGGGGGAGGTACAGGACTGATGGCAGGAGACTGGAGAGCCGCTGCGGCCGGGCTGGGTGCAGGGCAGGGCGTGGATGGGGTGCTTTTAGGATGTGGTCTTATTGATGGGGACTGACAACAAGGAGACATGTGAGGGGGGCAGGCTCCGGGGGTTGGGGTGTTCCTCCTTGGAGGGTTGTATGAGTAGGGCTTGGCTGGTTTAGATGTCCTAGGCTCAGAAATAAGTTCCTCCAGTTCAGGTGTCTCATCTGGCCTTTTCTGAATCTGTAACAAACACAAAATTTTAATTTTAATCACATAATTGATTGACTTGACTTGATTTATATATTGTTTTTAATATTAATAATCAAGTTTAATATTGTCCTCTTTCATGTTCACCTGTGCATTGTGAGTGGACTGATGCTGCATGTCCATATTAAGTGCCCTCTGCTGGGGTTGGCCTTGAACATGGCCTTGAGCCTGTTGTGGCTGGTGGCTCTGGTGCTGATGCGGGTGCTGAAGCTGAGGATGCTGGAGAGAATACAGCTCTTGTTGCCGTAGAAACTGGGAGCGAGAGTACACAGCGGGATGCTGCATGTGGGAGGGTGGACCCCGGGTGCCATACACAGGGGGCCATAGTCCCGGCTGCTCCATCACATCTAATGAGAAAGAGAAGTGGGAGAAGAAGTGATGAAGGGAGCTAACTTTGACAGAAAGAAATGCCAAACTTGGAATATTATTGGTTGTTTTTCAGGTTTTCATTGCACATGTTCCAAACACCCTTTAAAACACTAAACCATTATAGATCACTTGAAAATCACTATATTTTACTGCCATACAAAGACAAATCTACACAGAAATAAATTATGATTATGAAGAACCACATTTCCCCTGATGGCAAAAAATCACACACTTGTACAGAGAAAAAGGAAAACATTGAGAATTGACAGAGATGATGGAAACTACAACAATAATTAAATGCAGATGATGACTGAAGTAGATTAACTGCCCCATGGTTGGGCTGTGGAAAAGTGTCAGTGTGACCTTTGCTCTGAGAAGTCCCACCTGCACATACCACAAAAGGGGCTTCTGAGAGCCCTGAGAGAGACCCAGTGCAACTTTTCTTGTGTGACTGAAATACTGGCTCAAATACTGTATATTCAAGAACACATTATGCTTAATGTGTAATCCTTAGGGCTGCACTTGACTAAAGACATTTTTGGTCAACTAAAGAATGCCCTGTACAATAATTTGTTGGCTAAAAGAGGGCAAGGTGAGATGCTATTAAAGTATTAAAATAAAATTATTTACTCAAATTAAGTATCTATCTCTATAATAAAATAACTACATAAGTCACTTATAATACCTATAATTTGGTCAACTCTATGCCAAAAACCAATTATTTGACGAAAAAAAAACAGTAATTTGTGATGTTTTCTAAGTAATAGGCTAGCCTATTAACAATGTAAGGGATGACAAACCTAGGGGATGCGTTGGCGGGTGAGCAGCTGGCTCAGTGGGAAGGACCACCAGCTGTGAGGGGTCTTGGGGCAGAGGCAGGACGGGCTGCAGAGGCCCTGGCATCGCAGCAGAGAATCCTGGAGGAAGATTCTGATGCAGAGCGCTGTGACCAATACCTGCTTAACAAAAAGTAATTACATTTGAATAGTATTCCCATCTCGGTAGCTTTCAATTTACCATATCAGCACTACATTGGTGATAATGTTAAGCATAGAGGTATTTAAAAAACAATATTAATTAACAAGGATTATTTACTGTAAGAGTGTCCTGTCATCCATAGTGACGGGCTTCCTGTTCTTGGCATCCAGTGATGAGCAGAATGTGCAGCAGGATCTCCTAATTGGCCAGACTGAAGGGACGTTCCACCCGGGACCATCAGATGAGAGCTCAGGTCTCCATGACAGCTGTTGGGGGGATGCATCCTTGAAAACTCCACCCTTTCCTTATTTTCCCTGGAGGCATGACAATATAATGTTAACATTACGCATTTCAGACATACCATGTAAATTCTAAATTGCTACTATAACCATTTTATTGAATACCTGATATATGGATCTCTGTCTCTGTCCAAACAAGTGAGTTCCCCATTCATCCTTTTTCTCTCCTCATCTGTCGAGAGATCTGATGAATACATGGAGCGGGTGACTCCTGTGAGAAAATATTGGTTTCACTGTTATGTTTCATGTTACACACTGTACATCAAATCACCAAATAATCACAACATCATTGTGATTTGCTATAATCAAAAAGTTATAATGAGTGTAAGCCACTTTCATGTAATAGAAGCTCACCTTTGACTGAGGGGTGCACTCTGCCTTGACGACTGTTGTGGTGGCTGTCTCCTGAGCGACATGGTGGATCTCTCTGCCTGGCTACAGCCACTGCGATTCCCACTGGAGGCTGCCGCACCTCTGTCTCCCCATGGCCTGGCTCTCCCAGCTCCCTGCTGCGCCCGCTGCAGTCAGAGCGCTCTCCATCGCTGACTGGGCCTTTCCTTGGAGGCAATGTGTGTTTGTTCCCCTGCAGGGTGCAGCTCCCACCAGCAGACTTGAGACTTCCCAGACCCCCAAAGGGAGTCTTCTGAGAGGGGAGCATGGTCTGCTGGTTGCTGTACTTCAGTAAAGCTTTAGTGGCACTGCTGTCCCCCTGGCTTTGGGCCTGAGGTTCAGGCTGTTGCTGTGGGCCCAGAGGTGGGGCAGACGGAGGTTGTGGAGGAGGCAGGTTCATGCCTGGCTGCTGCTGCTGAGTGTGCGGCCTGACTGCATTTCCTAACTCCATGTAGGTCTTCCTCTGCTCTTCCTCTGGTTTGGACATGTGATGAGAAGGCCTCATGTTCCAGGGTGATGCTGGGGGCTGCTGATGCTGCCCACTATTGTTGGGGTAACCATAAGGAGATATATCCATTTTTCTTTTCATCTCTTGACTGGTCCCTTGATTCAGTTCAGCTGGGGAAGGGGCATCTTGTCCACTACGCCCATGTTGTTGGTGGCGTATTCGAGCAACCTTCTGACCATCTCTCTGTAATGAGCAACTGCCCCCTCCTGGTGCAACAGCAGAGCTGTGCACAGACCCATTGTGCTGGCTCATAGTTTTGTTGCTTAGTGGAGAGGCATTGGGTGGGGGTCCCTGGTGAGAGCAGTCTCTAAATGGAGACGTGTTCACAGAGTGGGGCATGGCATGTCCAGTTTTTGGGTCTGGAGATCTGAAAACGTCCATGTCTACCCCAGAGTTGATGCACTCGGCGCTGCGAGAGCGGACCACCTGGTGCTGCTGGGGGTGTGGGGGTACAGGCTGCTGGGTGGGGTGGGGCATCTGTGTGGACTGGATATGATGTTGCTGGGGCTGTAGCCAGTCTGGAGCCTTGTCTGCTTTTCTGTATGGATGCTGTTGTTGATGCTGTTGTTGCTGCTTTCGCTGCCAGTTACTATGGTGCCCACCTCCTCCATTCTTTTCTAAAACCTTGTCCTTGGCATTGCCTCCTGCCCCTCCAACCCCACCAACACCCACTGCCTGGCAATCAGGGTTACCAAGCTGAAAAGGCCCGCTAGATTTGTCACTACCGTCTGCCACGGATGGCACAAAAGTAGGTCCTGTGACTTTTGGTTGTCTCCCCACATTTGCTGGCCCCCTATCACTGGAAGCAGGGTTAGAGAGAGGAGCTGGAGGGGGAGGGCAGAAAAAGTCCGGGTGGTGATGGGAATGATGTGGGTGGTGCGGGTGACTTGGGTGGAGTTGGAGGCAGTGGAAGCCCCCCGGGTGTGTGTGTGAGTGTGTGTGTGGATGAGAGTGTGGGTGTGCTGCTCCTGTAGTGGTCCCCATGTGCAGAGGAGGGGGTACGGTGTAGGGTAGAGTGTGGTGCAGAGGGGCCTGTCCTCTTTCTAAACAGTCCGAAGGTTGTTCACTGATTCTCATGCCTCCACTGACTCCTTCTTTGGTGCAGCGACTTCCACTGCTCTGTCCCATATGCCGACCTCCCATTGCCCCAATGCTTTCCCCCCCACAGCTCCTGCCCATTGTATTTCCTGTATCTCCATTTTGCATTTTGCCATTGTGCAAACAGGCACTGAGGGTTTTCCCCATGTTTTGTGGGTGCTCCATGGGTAATGACGATTTGTGTCTTTCCAAAGGCCGACTGTTGACTTCTTCCAGGGGCAGTGGGTGCTGTTGGTACTGTGGGTGCTGCTGATGTGGGTGGGAATGATGGTGGTGGTGTGTGGGTGGTGCCAGATGGTGACTGTGATGCTGCTGCTGTTGCCTTTCCTTTGTATCATGCTTGCTACTGGACCGTTCCTTCTCTTTCCCAGGTACCACTCCTCTTTCGGCTGATCCCTCTTTAAGTCCTTTCTGGAGACCTTGCCCTGCCCCTGGATCACGATCTCGACTACAGGATCCCTGTGAGTGTCCTGATACAGCCCTGGACATTGGCGGCAGGCTATGATTGGCTGAGATTAGAGGAGGTTGTGATGGGAGACCTCGGAGGTAGAAGTTCTCTGAAATCAAAGACCAGGGAAGACAAATGCATTAGACAAAAAAGGAAAAGGCAATAAAGCTATTACATTATCCAGCTTTCAAGATTGTCTCGAGGCATCTTCATATCAATATCCCAAATCAAATTACCCCCTATTACATATTGTATGAATTAGATTTAAATGTCTTATTTCTGTCTGATTACATTTTGATCAGGTAATGCCTCACCTTTTTGGGTGTCATAGAAACGATGCTGCCCATAGAGAACTCCACTGTTGGCATGGTGATCTAAGTGGCTCATTGGGAGGAACGTGTGGGCTAGACTTCCTGAGAACCGTGGATACCCTGGAGCTGCTGCGTACACAGAGATGGGGGCAGAGACAAGGAATTGATAAGATGAGACAATAAGCATTGAGAACCAGTTATCCCAACTAACCCACTTAATCCCCCAGGTCTTATGCAGCTGGTGGTGTTCATACGCAAATAAGGACCAGCTCTGCCTGTCATGTTTGCCTTTCCGATCCGAGTTTGGAGCGCAAACAATAAACGACAAGCCCAGTCTTGGGGATAGGATTGTGGTTATGTCTTAGAAACATATGGGCCCTTGCCTTGTCTCTCCAAAACTGGCAATGTCTGGCACATCGACATGATTGAAGTAATAAAGATGGATTTGAGGTTTGTGTTTACAGAGATAAAGTGGGAGGAGCTGCTGACCTTTACAAACCAACAACTAGGTTGAAATGTCAAGTGAATGTTGGGAATTCAAGCATGTATATTTGTGTATATAATCTAACATCTTTAACAATTTTTGCAATTAAATAAAAAATAATTGTGCAGTAAATATGAATGTAGGTTATTGTATATTGCACACTAAAGGTGAAAGTAACAATTAATTTTGATAATGTCATTGAATGACAGGTGAGGATCTAAATGCAGGAAATGGTGGACAGGCATCTGACAAACTGTCAGAGACAAGATAGGACAATGCCAAAGTCTGATGACAAAAGGTTATAAATTGTATTTTAGGAGTAAAAATGCACCTAGTTTAACTAAAAGTTGAATTCCCATTGACCAGTATAAAAATGGTCATGGGTCAGCACAGTTCACTATGTCAGTGGAAATCCCCCACGTTGGCCCCACTGTACCACCCCAGTGGAAATGTGGCTTAAGTTATATCCTTCTGGTACTTCATGTCTGTGATTGCTTGTCTCTGCACCTGTCTACCCTTTTGACCTTTGTCTCAAACACAACTCGCACACTTCACAAATGAAGATGGAGGAGGAAATCACAACTTGGAGCACTAAATGAAACACAGGTTTATTTCTGTTGGCGAACCTCAATCCCAGAAAGTGCAGATCCAGATTCTGGCCCTATGTGTATGTGAACCATGTTTTAACAGCCTTTCAAAGTGTTGAATGTCTCACTTTAGGCTGTTAGAACAATGGGGCTGGTGCTGCTGTGGCTCAGGAGAGGGAGGAGTGTTGCAGTGGGCCTAATGACCTCTTGTATGAGCTGCCTCCAGTCTTAATTAATGAAATTCACACAGAGGCCAAACAGCTCCACAATAGCACAGGGGCTGCTGCTTTCTGCTCAGGGCAAGCGGGTGATAATTACATACCCTCTGTATTTTATTCCTTGTACCTTTTCTAGTACCCCTCAACCCTCTTTGTCTCTCTGCAGTGATGAATCTTCATTCATGTCAATTCATCTGTGCAGAAGAAGGGGAGTGTCTATTGTTAACACTGGACATTTTTCTGATTTTTGAAGGAAGGAAAGCAGAGCGTAGCTTGCCAGTCTTTATCCAAGCCGGGAAAGAGGGGCTTTTTCTGCAGCAGCATGTTGTTTGTGAGCATGACGATTGATGGCATAATCCTTTTTTACAGTGCGGTCTGGCTGTGCCCGATAATGCCAGCCTGCTCGTTTTCAGCATGCTTTCCAATGGGGAGGCGAGAGGGGGACTGCTGGGCACGGCAGAGCCCATTCAGCCATTAATCTGGCGGGACAAGGGAAGCTGCTGCTTCTGCCGCTGTCTTTGCCGCTGCAGGCGATGCAAGCAGGGTCTTAGCTCACACTGCTGACTGCACAGCTGCCCATCTGCGCATTATGCCAGCTCAACATGCAGGAGGCAGCATCAGCAAGTGAATGACACTTCAGGACATGAACTTGTTTGTATTCATAAGATACAGTAGAAAAAATCTAAATATCATACTACCAATATATATTAATATATTGATTATAACTGATCTCATTAGCCAAAACAGAGTAGCAGCATTTATAGTGTATAATGTTGAATAGTGTTGAAAATGTAAACATTAGTAACATTTTACTAACAGTCGAACATGAGTAGCTGTGTGTAAGCTCTGTATCAAATGAAAAAATGAGGTTATGAATGAATGATTACTTGGACATGTTATATGTATCTCTTTCTATGAGAGCCATATTATTACTGAATAGAGAGACAGGCAAACTGCATTACTGAGGCAGAGCAAAAGGCGAGGAGGGGCAGACTGAGCTGGCCGTCAGATTTACTAATTGAGAAAAACTGACAGACGCAACGAAACACAGCCCGGGATAAGAACGGGAGACGGGCCGTTAGCTGGAGGAGGGGCGGTGTGCTGTGGTGGATCTCTCCAGGTTTAACTAATTGAAAGGACAAGATGCAGGCTGGCATGAGAGTAAGGCATGTGTGTATGTGTGTGGTAGTGGGGGCTGTTTAAATCCCACCAAAGGAAAAGCCCGCAATAGCTCACACAAGGAAAGATGGACAACTGAAGATAGGCTTGGAAAGGCCTATCAAACAGAAGTGGATTAGACAGGTGTACACAAGCGATGTGTGTGTGAGTGTTTGGGCACAGATATGGCTATGATTGGTCTAAGAGTAAAGTAAGAAGTCAATTTGAACTCATGCCAGCTGGTCTCAGGCCTACAAGCAAACTGCAAGCTTTTTAATATGCAGTTTATTCATCAAATTTTCTATTGTCAGTTATTGGGATAGATTGTTAAATTTAGTCTGCTCGATCCAATTGCTTAGTAAAACAAGTTCAAATTCATTAAAACAGTCTACATCTGTCCTTGTTTTTTTCTTGCATCCAAATCTGCATCCTGCCACCCCCTCCTGTTTTGTTTCTCTGAAAGTGTTGCTGCACATGTCGTCTGTGAAAAGTGGTTATTGCAACTTGTCCTGTTGATATGCATGTCTTTAATTAGCCCTTTAATCACTGGCAATGCTTCTAATACAAAGATATTGTTGTTTTAGACAGGTAGGTACCAGGCACCCAAGATTTAATAACAATCTTTGAATACAAAATCCATCTTGCATTTGCATGTAAGCAGCCACTTTCCAATCACTCGTACAGAAGGAGTGTTTGAGCTGAGGAGCCAGTGGCGCTGCTGCTGGTGGGGTTCTGCTGACACCCGGAGAGAGGAGGCGAGAGGCTGCGTAATTGTGCCGCTCATTCTGATGACTTGCTTTTTATGCAAAACAGGAAAAAGACAATATGCAATTATCTTGAGCAGGGAACAGCTGAATGTGGCTGATGAACAGTCTGGATTCAATCATGCTCTTAGTGTGTTATATGCAATTAAACTGCAATAGAGATAATAGCCTCCATTGCCAAGCAAGTAATAATCCTAGTCATAATCACCTCCATTACTTTTATTAGGCCTGGCTTTATCATCATCACTCTTATTAATATTATTCTACTTTGCAACAAGAGGAAAACCTTGACAATGACACCTTAAAACTATAGAGTCAAAGAAACAAAGCATGTGAAATGAGTTTGGGTTGTTATCAAAGCCATTCCTTCTCCCTTTGTCTATAGATATTATTTAGTGTTTCATCTCATTGTAGCCGTCACACACAATAGATACAATGGAAAAAGAGGAAATAGTTTGGTGTGACTGCAGGGCATGCTGTGGTTTAACAAATCCAACAGCACATAGAGATGGTCTCGTCTTATAACGAGAGACATCAAGCAACTGGAGCAGTTCAGTTCACTGACCACAAATAACAAACACTCCCCAATGGGTTCCACTGTAGAAGAACACCTGGTCACAGAAATTATAAAAACAAGTCATGCATTTATGTACTAATAATATGACAACATTTTTGTTTTATAATATATGTTTTTGAGAATATGACAAATAATTAATGTGATTTTAGGTGCCGTCATGTGATGGCTGGAACATGTTATAGTGGTTTGCCCTCATCATTAATTCATCTGAAGTTGTATTTTGAGTTATTCATGCATGTTTGATTAAATTCCTGTTTTCCCTCATACACTGCTCTGAACTTTTGCTCTTCACTTATTCATTTTTTTAGGTGACACAGGTAGGGTAGTTTCACAGACATTGTGTAGCCTTTATAGTGTTTTTTTTTTTTTTTTATTAATCTGCTTACTTGGTGCTGTGAGCTGTAGCTATCCATAGGCAGGGCTGCCAGCATGGGCCAAGAGTGCTATGCTTTGTTGTGATGGCATTTAGAGCAATGTAGCGTAAAGGGTCAGGCGAGAATCAGTTCTGCAATTTTGAACCAGAAATCAATAGGCCCTTTTCTGTCATTTTAGATCAATATTGAAAATGTATATGAACAAAATATAAAATAATCTACATGTTAGGCCCTTTAAATGGCTTTAGCAATAAAATATAAGCAAATTAATAAGTACTTTGATTTACTGGCCCACTCAATATGGATTTCTATCATTATAATTATAGAGTTGATTATGTCTGCAGCGCCATAACACACAAACATGAACAAAAAAAAGGAAACACATTTTCATAACTTATGCAATTAATTTAAACTGGCTTGTCCTTCCTGCTTTATGTTCTACGGCCTTTTACTAAAGAGTTTTTAAATACATATTTCCTCTTTTCCGCAGTTTGAAAATCAGTTAATGCAGCTTTAAATTGTCATGGTCTGTAACTGTAACATTTTACTGGCCCTGTGCTATAAGAGTGACGCCAGAAATCCCTGACTGAGATTCCCTTGGCATGCATGAAATACCTCTAGATTCCTTGTTTCAACTCCTGACCTTCTCCATACAAAAATCTGCTGCATGGTAAAGTAACTATTCAACGACAAAGAGGTCATATAAGGGGCATGATATTTTTGGGCTCATATTTGTGTGTGATTTGAGATACCTTCGTGTGAATGGGGAAACCAAATTTGCGATGCGCTGGAGTGGGGTCCGCCCCTGAAGGAGGGTGAAGAGGGCGAGGAGGGCGGCCGGGACGGGTGAGGCGGGTGGGACGGCGGAGAGCCCAAACTACTGGCCAGAAAGGTCCCCATGAAGGAGGCTGAGGAGTTGCCCATCAGTCCACTGCCTGCAGTCACAACAAAGACAAAATATATGGTTAGTAGGATGATATGGATGATATGGCAAAAGGAATGTTCACATTTTTTCCCCCATATTAATCAATTTTGACTTTCATCCCAATTTTTTTCAAGACATGATGAGAGACGACCAAATTGTTTTTCTTTTTCATAAACAAAAACGCCCTCAGTGTGGGCTTGTTAATTAAAAGCAACAAGCTGATAATTACGACCATATTCACAATTGTATTAAAATGTGTTGCTAAGGTAACGTAACAGAAGAAAAAATCATTTTGTCTTAAAAAGCAAACACTGAAATATGTATATAGTTATACTCTTCTGCCCAAAGGCTTTATATGATATGACAGCTATAGTGTAAAATGGGGAGAGGGGGTAGAGACATTCAGCAAATGCTAAAGGCCAGGAAGCAAGCCCATGATGCCCAAGTCACACAAGGCCCCAAACCACCACATCGCCAGCAAAATACTGAAACATAGCTACTAATCTTACTAATATAAGAGAATAGGATAGCACAGAAAGGCCCTACTGCACAGTTATAAAGTGTAGATCAAAAACACAGCTCTTCTATTTTAGGTGTAAATGGATAAATATCTCTCGCAGACACACACACCCCTCCCCACGGGCAGCAGGCAGAGGTCTCATCTCACAGCTGAGTACACACTTTCTCAGGCTCTGTCCCTGTCGCTCTCACACACTTTTTACCCACAATCCCCAGTGAGTCCCAGGCCGTATTTTCTCTCTCTCCATTATCTCACTCAGGCCATCTCTTATTCTCCATGGCCTCAATTTCTTTAACCGCTCTGATTCGTTTCATTGCATGTCCATTTTTTGTCTAATTTTCAAATTGCATTGTCTCTTGAATTTGGACTTTCCATCACTTAAAAATAGCAGGACCTAATATGTTGGGTTTTTTTTTTTTTTCAAAAAGGAAAAAAAATGTCTTTGTATTGAATAAATCTGTATACACAATTACATCACCTCCCTTATGACAAAAGGTCCGCATGATATAAAGTCCGCTCTACTACTGCAGCTAGTTTTGGCCCAGAAAGAATTCTCCCATAGAGCACAATGCATTTTTGGGGGGAATTCAAACTGCCCATGTTCAGCTGACAGGGCATCCACAGCTTTCACAAAAGGTCAGATTTTGTAGGGATTTTCACAACATTAAAATAAAAAAATAAAAAAAAATCCTCAAAGTGGCAAAACGTTAGCCTAGCCCCAGTTTAGCAGCTATCACTCTGATTGGTCAGAAATGGTCACTCGGTGCATGCATGTTTTTGACGTCACATGGGTGGCAGGCACTAGCCCATATTGAGGTAATGTGGAAGAGAACATTATTTTTGGGCCCATGTGCCAATGAGCACAGGCCATTGAAAACAATATGATGTCATTTTGGGTTCACCTTCCAGATTTTATTATACTTCCATGCTCCAGTCAGTGAACAGTGAAAACAGGGTGCTTGGTAGAGTTGCAAGAGTTTTGACCTCTACAGACCAATTCTGAAATGCATAATGATTCTGTATTGGGTGATGAGTTCATATTTGTCTGCTCTGATGACGCTCCTGGACCCATTTAAAATGAGCACCTTGAACAGAATCCTAATTTTCAATCATAAATCACAAATCTAATTGCAATCGCACTGGTGCTCTTCAGAAATGGCACAATTAGATATTTTCACGGAATTGTTCAGTCCTAGTGTCTGGCTCGAATACATTCAATTTCCCTACTGCAGGATTCAAGCATCATGTTTATGTATGAAAGGCACTGTGCACACAAATGTAAAAGTGCGTGGTTCGAATGCTGAGAAGCAAGGGGGAGTGGGAACAAGTCTGTGGAAGTCTTAATCAGTCAGCCAGGAAGAATGCACCCCCTCTGGGATAGAACCATCAGCTGCTCTGACAAGTTGGACCAGAGCACAGGGGCATGCAATATTAAGTACACACATGCATCTAATACTCACACATGCACACAGGTAGCACCTTCCATGTAGCAGAGCCCCCGGACAGGTGCAAACAAGCCCCCAACAATCCCTCCTATAAAACCCAGGACCATGAAGTCAGCCAAGCGTCTGTCAGTTTACACATAAACCTCTATTGGCCACGCATAATAAGGCTAGAGTGTGTGGAGCTGAGCTGTGCAACACTTATATTCCTGTTAGAAAAGTATGTTAGAGGTGACAAAATGTAAGCATTAAAATGGTAAATAATACTAAAAGGAGCTGCTTCTTTGGCTTAATTTATTAGGTTATATGTGCAGTCCTTTTTCAATACAGTCACTACGTCTTATTCAACACAGTTAGGTTAAAGTTAAGTGTATTTGTTTTAACATCTGTGTAAAACTACTTACCAGTTTTACATTTTAGTTTAGATTTAAATCTTGAATGAATGAATGAATTTGCTAATCCTATGCATTTTTACTATAACAGGCAGCTATGACAATGAATGGAGTCCATAAGAAGAACAAGGTAATACATAACAGTCTACATGTCAACGTCAGGTTTTAAGTCGTGGATAGTGAAAGGTGAGAGGGATTTGAAACCATATCCTAAGAGGGGCTTGCCTGAACTCATAAAAAAAGCGCCTGGAACAAAATTACCAGTACAGATATGGCCTTGGGGTCAAAGCTACAAATTAAAAGAGTCCCATTGACCACTCTATCACATACTGTCACCCAGTCACCCAAAAGAACAAGGTGAGTGTCTTTCCTATACAAACTTATATAGATGTGTTTTGCTGCTGTAGAAACATTGTGATTAAAACATTAAAGAACATTAAAATTCCACTATAAACCCTAAGCATATTTTAATTTTGTAATGTTTGAAAGGTCTATATAGTTTGGATTCTAATCAGTCTGTTGCACAGAAGAACTAGGTGGGTGTATTTTCCTGCACAAATAATATTTATTGAAGGTTTTGTTTCTAACGGTAACTTTTTCATAAAGATAATAAAGTTCAAATTCTGAAGGGCAGTTGGACAAAACATAGAAGTATAACAACTACACTTTGAACTTGATATCACTGAGTAACCCTAACATGACACGTGATGAAAGTGCAATTCCCAAATCAGGAACCAAATTTCAAGCTACAAGTCTAGGGTTTCATCTTGAATAAAACATGAAAATTGCACCAAGAAGGATAATTAACATGTAAAGATGGACGGTATGTAGATATTTTTAGGCAGTAAACCCCGTGGAGCGGCCAGAGGAAAGTGTTGAAAGAAGATATGTGATAGCTATAGGGACACTTCACACATTTTCTTGCTATACAAATATTCAGATCCAACCAACAGGCATATCGCCATTGAAATCTGCATATAAGAATTATGATTATTACATGCAACATACAAACGAGTACAGCATGTGGCCCTATAGGAAGAACGCTAATAGACTAGTGGTGTTGGCGGGACAGGTTAAGTAGCACTGGTTCTGCCTTACAGCTCCAAATAAAACTGGGGATATATAAGTGGAGTAAAGGTCTGCTGCTTTACGGTACATGTTTGTTTAGCTGCCATTAAAAAGGTGACAGTGATGCATGGTGCCTGCTAATGCTAAATCGGCCCTGTGCAAAAGTTGTGTCCTCTTGGTTTGTTATAAACCTGTGCTTTATTGTACTCCTTTGTTTCTTAAGTGGTGCCAGTAGTTCACTTATAGGATCTTTTAAGGAAAATGCATGAAAATGGTCACGTGCAATCTAATCAGTACCAATCCCTGATAGCGAGGAAGATCAGTCCTATTTGAGAATTAAAACAAAAAGTGATTATGAACTATTAATATCTCAACATGCAACACATCATATGATACTGTAAAAATAGGTTAAAATGTACACAATTGTAACTTATTTCTCTGAGTCTCGGTTGAAATTACATTGTTTTGCAGATGTGTGGGAGTTTGAGGTGAAAAGTCTCGTTTGCTTCGATAAATGTACATATACAACAACACGTACAGAAAGCATTGGAGATAGACCAGCTATATGGATGGTCCACAGTGAGCAGAAGGCTGGAGGAGGAGCAGAGAGAGAGAGGAGACCTGGTTGTCATGGGAACCAATGAGAAACAGTGCTCCAGGCAAAAGGAGCTGAATGCTGGCCATTACGACAGCAGTGGGCAGATGCACTGGTAAGTGTAATGTTCACTGATGGCACCCTCTCAAACCTGAGTATCTTAACCAACAAGAATATCAGAATATTTGGTCTGTAATAATCTGCCATCAGCATCCATTACTGAAACCCAGGGCTCAGCAAGTCTTAACTGTTTTAATGACTCACTAATAGGATGCATAGAGAGTAAACACACAGTACTTCCATAGGATCACCATGTGCAAAATGTAGATCAATATATGTGGAAGAATATTGTAAATGTGGGAAATGGATACATCTTGCAGTGAGTAAACAATTAACTCACTGATGATGTAAACTTCAAGGTGGAAAAAAAAAAAAAAAACAAAAAAAAACACTGTAAGACTGTATTTAAAAATAAACATAAAACATAAAAAGTGAACATAACAGGACAGTCTAGGGTTCAAGGCCAGTGTGGCTTGGTAGTGACAGCAACCTTATTTCATTTAATCCAACTCATTATAACTTTATTTATTCAAAAGGGGTGATTTAAACACATTGAGTAGTTGATATACAATAATAATAAATGGCTCAAACAAAAGTCTCACTGCAGCAAAACAGGAGATCTGGTGTTGTGTTGTTTTTTTTATATCTGAATATATATGATGTGTAATAGTTATTCTCAAACTTAACCATTCTAACTAACACATAGCCAGAATAGCATTATTTCAATGCATTTCACTGTGGACTGCACAGTGTCTTATCTGCCTGAAGGGAGGGTCATTCAGACAAGGGCACACACAAACTGAGGGACTGTGACAGGAGGAAGAGGAACAAAGGAAAAACTGCAGGTGTGACTGAATCAACCTGCTCTCCACAGATCAGTAATCAGCCGCAGCAGAGACGAGGAGGGAAGACGAAATCACAGAAAACACAAGAACGCTGGAGATTATAAGGCCACCCATCACCGCAGCGGTCAGACACATATGGCGGCCAGAACCCAGCTCCACAAGACACACCCACAATCACTTTTGTCAATAATGTTCATCTCTTCCTGTTTTCTAGTTCTGTTTCAAATTTGTTGATAAAATTCATATGACTTTAGTCCAGGTAGATATTTTTTTTTTTTGTATTTTTATTCATGGCTAATCCTACTTCTTTTGTATAAAAAAAAAAAAATAAATAAATAAAATAAAAATGTTTGCTACATTTCTGACCAGCTTTTGTGGTGTGACATATGATAAGTAAAACAGCAAAACTATTGAAAACAATGTGAAATAAATGTGCCCATAACATTAAAGTAGGTGTCTCAAAAATATAAAAGCAAAACTAAGAATGTGGTTTTGTATTAAAAATAGTAACTAAAAGATGTTACTTACCTATAATAAACATGATGCTGTAAAGAAAAGTCCGTATTTAAATCCAAACCTCTTTAACAGTCCAGACGTCACAAACAAAACCATCCTAAAAACATCGAATAACTCTGTCCCTGAAGAAACAGCAGTGACTAGAGCATCTGTGCACAACTCTGGTCCCAGACAGACTGCACACACTGACTAACCCAGCGCCTACTTCCTTTACAATAAAACACAAAAGGAATTTCAAATGGCTACTAAACTGGGGGGATTTCCTTTAAGGACCTAAAGTCATCTTGAAAACATTAGCGCCACCAGTAGCCAGATTCCTCACTTTTTAAAATAGCACTTTTATATATTTTTTATATACTTTTTTTCAATCACTTTGGGTTGGTGGGTGGTTAGGTAGTATGGAATCAGTAGGTCTCAACAGAAGTAAAAGCAGAGTGTATGGCAAGCGGGAGGGGCTGGACTTGGGCCCAGTGTTGGAGGATGGAGGATGGGGGTGTGAGCACGCCTCCAACACTCCTTCCGCGGTGTATTCTTGTGGTGTTTTGGTGTGTCTGGTTAGCGTGGGGGCAAGCGTAGGAGCAGAAAAAGAAGGATGGAGGAGTCAGGGAGATGGCCTTTAACATACAGAGGAGGGATTCGGTTTAAAAGAATGGCTTTGTATGTAGATTTGGGCACAGGGAGCTTTGCCAAGGGTGTAGGAGTGAGTCGGTGCATGTAGGTTGCATAACTTTTCACACACACAAATATTAGGCATTTTGATATTATTTTTAATGGAGTAAAAATGTGTCTGACTCTCTCAAACCACAGCTTAAGCAGGGATTAACATGGAAATATGGGCTATTGCTAAAGATAAACCCAAAAGCGGGATACCAGGCTTAATATAACAGCTATAAATGTGTTCCTAGTATGCAGTAAATCAAGACTTTTAATTGCCAAGTCCCATCAAAAGTACAGCTACACATCATATTTGGAGGTGTGCTTAGAGTAAGATTCTGTTTATCAAGTGTTGCAACCCGTTTACAATACCTTGGTGAAAACACGTTGGCAGCTTTGGAAATTCCCAACGTGTATTCCAAAAGAAACCCCACCTCTGACACCCTGTTGTTAAAAAGGCACAAGGTAAGATGATTGGGATAAGTGTAGCTAATTCTAAAAGAAATGATGGCAGATTCCCTATAGATAACTAGCCCACACATGACAAATCTGTATTACTATCCATTGTTAAGGAGCAGTTTTGGGCAATATTCCTGGTAAACCCAAAATAGCAAAAATGATTTAGCATGACTGAAACATATCCTGTGTTAAGGGTATTGGACAAACAGATCTCAACGCAGTCTAAGTGGAACCACTATTGTCCTGTTTGAGACAATAAGCTATGTGGTCACAGAGTAAGCTGGCAGAAGGTGAAGGGGTTTCCCAAAGGATAAGCTAAGGTTAAACTAAAGAGGTGAAGTGTAAATAACAAAGATTGCTCAGTACAAAGGCCAGGGGTGAGAGTGAGACTACAGGCAGTTGTACAATGTTGAGGGTAGGTATAGCAACTGCGGACTAGAGAAGTGGGATACTCGCTCACAGTGGACACTCATAACGGAGTTTATGGGCGATGTAGCTGGAGCACCCAGAAAGAATCCATTGTAACACAAGGAGGAAATGCAAAGTCTATTCATAGATAAAAATGGTGCCAAGTCAGGGATCACACCCAGACCCTCTTTGCACCCTACTAAAAGAACTATTGTATGTATGGCATTTGCAGTAGTATTTGCTTGGCAAGTCCAGAATGATATCTCTGTATTTTTTATACAGTGGGTTATCATTCTGGTCATACTGATCACCACTCCCTCCTCCACGCCTCAAGCCAGTATCCAAACATGATGGTGCAATCAGATTTGTTTATTTCACTGACGCATGTGAAAAAAGCAGCTCATCTATTATTTTTAAACAAAATCCAAATGTTCTCACCTCAACTTAGTTCTGTAAAAATCTGTGATGTTTTCAGTCCATGTGATATTTGTTCCTTTCTTTTTTCCTCTAAGGGCTCCACGTGTCCCTGATTGGCTAATCCAGTCACACCCAACTGAATTCAGGCACAAAGATCAGTGACCAGACTCATATCTGGTCACCATTATCCCTGTATATTGTATTGGAGAAGTGTGTAGTCTGGATCCCGGACAACAGTAACATGACAAACGGGGGCAATTTAGAGATGTGATGCAAGTTTGTTTTACTACAGAAAAGTACATACAAATCTAAGCATGCCAGCTAACTTACTGAATGTGATAGTAAATGATTGTCTATGTCTTGTATTTCTCAATGTCATCTCCATATTTGGTATAGTGAAAATAATATTACTGGAAACCGCTGAGTCACTTTTAGCAGAACATATTTCAGATTGGGCCACAATTGGAGGATGACACAGAATTAGCAGCAGGACTAGGGCGTTGTCATATTCTCACCCTATTACCTTCAACACACACATCCAAACTTCACATTCAATAAAACAAGACAATGTTACAACACCCATTTTGGCTATTTCATCTGTTCGCTGAAGCTAACTATTTATGATGTAACAGGAAATACACATTACTCCCCTGTCAGTGCTGTTGTTGTCTCTCATTACCCAATGTTTTCTCCACAAGCACTGTATTATTATTTTCATCAGCATTTTACTTTATTAAATTCACTCCCTGCACTGCAAAGCAATTCCAGTGTGGTATCCTGAGGTCCACATAAAACTTTAGTGCATCTTAAGGAATGGCCAATAAATGGGATGACATTTTGTTGAGAGCTTATATTCAGGGCGTGCAAGCAACTGTTCCCTGTGTACAGCTTGGTCATAGTCTTTTCAAGGAGAGCCATTTGTTATCTGTCCAAAGTTTGCTGCTTGTTAACTGACCCATTGATACAAGTGCGTTTCAGGGCCATTGCGCCGCTCTTTAATACTACAGCCGTGAAATAGTGATTACCATAGTGGTGATCATCCATCTCATCTACTCGGGTGTACAAGACGAATATGGTTAAGTTGAAATACTGGGGAAAAAATGATGAAAAACTGAAAAAAAGCAAATCAAAATCATAAAGATTATTATAAATTGGCAGGGTCACACAAAACACAACACAAAACAGCAAAAATAGGCAACTGAATAAATAAAATAAAATGTTATTTGAAAAGATTTTGAGTTTATGACACCCCAAGATTGGTATTGCCTAAGTACATCTCTGGTTTCAGAAAGTCCCATTTTTTACAATTGGGTTTTACTGAAATAAATTTGAGGGGTGAGTATGTCCCCTGGAGGATACCACCCCCGTTCCTCCCAGATATTTCAGCCAGTCTCACTCATGTCTTCCTCTGTGCAATCCACAATGCTGGGAAAGCAATGTGTCATTAACAGGGGAGACCAAAATAATGTTTATGGGCTCAAGCAGCACTGAAATAATTTTCCATATCAGTGCAATTGCATGGGCCCTGTGGGGGAGTAAATCTGATTTTCTCCTCCCTGTGCCAATGGGGAGCATCATGGGAAAGAAAACAGATTGGATTGTAGGGGAGATGGCCTGACGCAGCTGTGGGCGTTTTGTGTTAGTGTGCGAAAAGACTGCAACGGTGAGGGAAAGGCAGGAAGTCAAACGCAACATGTGAACATTTAGACATTTGTCAAATAAACTTACATTTGTTCGCTAAAAATCACAGCACATGATTTTTTTATTTTTTTTTTTTACTATGTGAAATTATGTCAGATGCCCTTCCACAGGCAAGAGTCTCTATTTACCCAGAGTTGGGACTGGTACAACAAGGACTTGTATTAAATTCACAGGCACTGATGGCCCTATTATCGGTTTACGACATATGTGTCTGGAAAATATACCAAAGCTTTGTGGTTAGCCTGAAATTTGTCTGTACAAAACATCAAAACAGAACCTGCATGAATCAAACTAATGTTTTAATGTATATGTTTTAGCTCAGCATATAACATTATTACATGGGTGAAAGATATATAATAGAAAAATAGAGACCCTTTAAGTGTTATGCTCCTTTATACTCAATTGGGAATAAAATATGATAAGATTCATAAGATACTGGTCGTTACACTTCACACACTGTCGTTATATCTTTGTGGCTACTCAAAAATGCAGAAACTTAAACTGCCCCAGCCTTCATAATCAAAAGAAAGCAGAGGACAAAGATTCCTCTCTCTCCATCTCTCTCTGACTCCCTGCCTCTCTTTCTCTTTCCCAGACAACCCAATGCTAAACACGTTGCATTTCCCTCCCGGGCTCGAAGCAGTCCTACTACAATTGTGTCATCCAACCCACATATCTTTTTATTGGTGTTATAGCAGCCAATATAGCAAAGCCCCCTCTGCTTCCTCCCCCTCCTCTTCAACGCAGGGATGAATTTTGTACTTTTAGCTGTAAGTTACAAACAGCGTGAGCCCGAGGCAAACTGTCACTGAGAGGAGCCTGCAGTCTTTAACAGCACTCGTTTAATATATTGGTGTTACAAAGAGACGCAGCGCGCTAACAGCCAGGCACTAAACCTTCCATTTGGCGTCATTAAAGTCCATCTGTATGACCGAATACAGGCAGCCGGAGAACAGGAAATAGTCACATAAGAGAGAGCATTAAAAACTGTCCCATTCTCTAGGATCAGTCAAAGTGGCAGATTTGATGAGTTCTACTTCAATGGCGAATGTGGTATAAAGGCTGGTACAGTTACAGTTTCACACACCTTGATGCAGAGTGTTGTGTGGACCTGGTGGACCTATACATGCTTTCAATTTTCAATTTATAAGCTCCATTTTTTACCATTTTAAAGATATATTTTGATATAAATTGTTAATCGCTATGCCATTTAATGCTATTTAATCCAATATATTGCAGACATCTAACTATAATAATCATTTTTGTGTGGACCAATGTTTTTTTTTACTGATATCTTTAAAAAGTAATAGATTAACTAAATGTGTATAAATCTTGTCATATCTCGTGTTTTGTGGACCTGTGTTTCTTCTGGGTTTTTTTTAGGATTTGGGTCTTCTTCCATCCCTGTTTTTCAAGCAATGTAATTTCATTCCAGCCGTAGACTTTTAATGTGTAGTAATAATGTTGTTTATTTAAACCAGATGCCTTACCTGGTTGCACCCCTCTATTTGTATCCCTGGGGTCTGGACACTGTTTTTTTCCCTGGAACCTTCACCCTGGCTGCCGTGGCTCTAGTTTGTTTTCCAGCTGGGGACTGGTCTGTCTAAGTCCATTGGTTTTATGTTTATGACTGAGGGGAGAGATGGGTGACTAACGGCTTGCGTGCCATGTTTTTTTGCCAATTCAGCCAAAGCTTGCCAGTTCACGGACACACAATTGCCTGGTAGTGAGGGAAACAGCTCATACACAAAAGTCTTCTGCAGTGTGCTCTCTAATTAGTCCCCTGTTAACTTTTGAACTTAATTGGTTAATTGAGATGTGGTTACACTGGGCAGGTTTCCTCTCCCTCAGGGTGACCATACGGCTCCAGTATTTTAGCCTGGCACGTCCTGGCACAGGGGGTGGCTGCTTGTTCCTCTTACAATCCTTTTCTTTTTGGTTCTTTTTTAGAATCCCGCCGCTCCAGTGACGAGGGCTAATGGTGCCGCGCAGGAGGCAGTAAAAGTGTGTTTTGTGAGTGCGTTTTAGCTGAGATTGCGCTCGTAGACTGCACATATGCTTTCGCCACATTAAAAGGATTCTCTGCCTCTCTCTGCCTCGCCAGTGCTGGGTGGTCTAACCCTCTGTTTCACAACCAACAGTGTCAAAGAGACGTGTTTTTGGGAGATGTGGGTGGTTCTTGTGCATGAGGGGAAGAAAAGACTGGACGTCGGGATAAGTTATTCGTTAAAAAATGTGTTATGTGATCAATAACAGCAAATTACAGGGCAAAGATAACAAATGAGGTTGGGCCATATGAAAACATAATATTGAATCATGATCAGTATTCTCAAACACAATCAAATGCTTAGTAAAAGAAACATTCAAATCTGTCAAATGGATAAAACGTTGTAGTCCATTTGACAGATTAGAATTTTTCTTGTACTATGGATCGTACCTGGACGACTGAGGGATTACAGACACTATCAAACACTGTCTACACTCTCTGCTCCTATTGGTCTCCAGGATGGTGGGTAAGTGACAGGCTATTACAATCAATCAAAACAGAGTGTGATCTTTTAGAAACATAGCTTTAGTACTTCGTAAAACAAGCTAAATAAATGTACAAAAATAGGATTTATTTTTTTTATTGTCACTTAGTCTTTTTAGAAAATAGTCACATTTTTTGCCATATGTTCACAGCTCACACCATGGTAAATTACACATTCTGGGGTGGGGTCAATAGAATTTGTGACTCAATGGAAAGAAATTTGCCTCTTAAGTATTTGAATTCACGCCAAAACACAAAATATATCACAAACTAGTAGCCTATATCCTTTTTAGTAATTTTTCTAGCACCTACTTCAATGAAACCACTCTGTTACTCATACAGTAGGGCACACGGCAGCCCTCACTCAGTCCCCTCTCTGGGTTATGTTTAATGATGAGCACAACAGCACATAAATCTGTAGCAGCCCCATTCACATGGGCAGGTTTTGGTTGCTGCCTCTGCTCTTGCCTTTCATCCGCTCGGCTCTCTCTGCTCCTCTGGGCCCCATCACTCATCTCCCCTCTCAGTTTTCCCTTTCCGTCCACGCACCCTCTCCATCATCACGCCACTGTGCTCTCTGCTGCCCCCTGCTGCTCCCACTCTTATTCTTGTCATTCTTTATCAATTAACTGTGTGCTCGCTTCACTCAATGCACATTTGTCAAGATGGGAAAATTGAAATGATTCGTCAGGGAGTTTAGGTTTCCCAAAGTATTAATGTATTAAAGACCATCTGTAGTGAAGATTTAGTTGGAAGCAACATTTATTTATTTTCAGCTGGTGTAATGACGTGAAAGGAAAAAATATATAATCCCCAGATACTAAATTGAAACTAAAACCATAGCATCAAGAAACCAATTTGAGCAAATATCAATATAGGAAAAAAATAGCACAATGTTTGACCTTCCTTTATATCAGATCTGGTATAAGGCCACAAAATAAAGTATAAGATTAAAAAGACTACTTTTGAGTACTACTGTTACTGTGTTTAACATTGTGGTATCAAAATCAGGTTGAAATAGTTGTATCATAATGACAATACAGTATGTGTCTGCCAATTACATAACAATATAACCTAACAGATACGAACGTCTTACACAACCCATATTTTATCTAGGCTTTAGGGACAAGCAAGATTACACTGCACCTTCTATTGAGCCTAAGTGTTACCTAATGTAAACACTTTTTTGGTTAATGACTGTTTTAACACCAACCACCAAAGTGTGGGAAAAAAACATAACCCTTTTTACTAGCCCATATGTTTTCTATATCCCATCATAGGGTCATAAGCCAAGAATATGCTAGCAAGCCCTGTTTTAAATGCATATATTCATGTTTAGCTTAGCCCTCCTTCGGCTCACTTGCAGCTGGACACAGGACATAGCGTTCATGGCTAGTGCCCTCAGCCGTCTCCTCCACTGCTCTGTAACATGATAAAGGCCTGGTCTGATGTGTGGGAGAAACACTGCAGCTCCTTGCTCTGGCTTCTCTCTGTCTGATGTGGCCTGTCATACAGATAACACAAACCCAGCCGGCCCAAGGTCTTCCTGCAGCCCTGAATATCATTTGCCCTACAGTTCACAAGGGGGAAGAGAGGACAAGAAATGTGCAATTCCTGTAGCGTCGGCCAAGACAAATGCAGGCGTTTTTGTCCTGATAACTTACAGACAAGGAGAGGGGAGGCACCTGGTCTACAAGGCCAAACTTTGGGACAATTTTACTTCATCCAGAACACACAGTACAACAGTCTCACCAACCAGAGGACATTAAATGAATCCATGTATCTTTGTACAATGTCATTTTTAATTTAAAACCAAAACTAAAAGAGAAGTTTGTTTTTGTGCATTAGCACCACTAATCTTACAATGAAAACTATAAGAAGACCATAGTTTTATATGATATCCACCGCTCTCTGAATCTGTCAAGAAATTCAGTGTCTCTTAAATTCCTTTGCACAATTCACATAACTTTATGAGCCCACAGACCATCAAGCAAGGCTGATAAAACCTACGTCTGTTTGAACATGTATTTTTTTCCATACCACTTATAATGAACGGTTCATTATTATAATTTTTGTGAACCCATTAATTTATAGCCCCTGTCCTAAGGAGTATCAGTTTTATTTGGCAATAAGAAGAGATATTGTCAGTAGGTTTACATGTGATTAGGCGAAGTGCTTGTTTTACTGATATCTGAACACACTACAGTTGGGAATGTGAAGGTTTTGTTAACTATTAATCTGATAAGACAAGAAAATATGAATAATTTTGAGAGAAAAAAAACAGATAAAATTCAGTTTTGTATGTAATATAGTCATACTGTTTTATTCCATAAAGCAGGTCAAATAACTACAAAACTAAAGATTTGCTGTTCTTTGGTCATAGCATCAACACTCCTACAGTCTGGATGTTTCTTTTTACAATAATCAAAACACTAAAATATAAAACATGACATCCCTAAGTGTTGTAAATTGTTGTATATTATTTTTTTTGGGAGGCTTAAGTACTTCTGTTTCTCCTGTAAATTGCCACCTTTCCCAACGGTCTGTATTTTCAAGTTCGCACAAGGTCAGCCAAATGACACTGGATTCTTTGTATACAATCTTGGCCTTAAATGTGAGTTATGTCTACCCACTACTGACACTGGTCATCCATGGAATTCACTGCCGGGATCTGCTCAACATCTGCAGCAGCACACTTGAGCAGAGATGAGTCAAATTAAGAGCATTTCCTGCAATCTGCGCAAAGGACAAGGGGTCATCTTATCCAAACACTACTGTAACACTGCGCAGGGCAGCCATAAAACCCTTTTCCTCTCTGCTCCTGGTGTCTTTAGATTGATGTGAGCTTTAACAGGGCCTGGGTAAGGAAGAAAAAAAAAAATAAAGCCAAGGTCAAAGAGACTGGGAGAGGCGAGAGGATATTGTCTTGATCAATAGCTCATGTCCTGTCTGCCTGGTTGCATGGATGCACAGCTAACATTGCAGCCGTCTATCTCCTACATAGTGATCACATCTACTGGCCGGACAGGCGGGCGGAGCCTCCAGGCCACGTGACACCGATAGTTGAGTGCACGAAGACGGAACTAAAATGGCAGAAAGGATATCCAGAATATGATCAGCCTACACAGATGCGCTGCAGCTGCTTGCATATTTTACCATATCCATGAACATCAGCTAGCTCTTTCACACAGACTCTGAACAAGGCCAAATGCATTTTGTTTCCAGTTGTTACAGTTCATAGGAAAATATCTAACAATGAAGTCTTTTGATTGCAATTAAATTCACAGGTTGGGTTTAAAAACTAAATATAGTTCACAATGCTCATTTTATTACTCATCATTTAGCATTTAACAATTACCATTTACTTTGAGGATGACATGTGAACTACCAAACTAAGTCATTTTAGAACAAGTTTGATATAAAGACAAGGTTGGCTGCTCTTTTTGTAGTAGGCTATAATTTGTTTGCAGAGGACATAATGTTTGCTTAAATTGCGGCCTTTGTGATTTGCTCATTTGGGCCATTCAAATTGTGTTTTTGATTCGATTACAATTGCTCTTGTAAAAAACCACCAGTCAATATGCATGAACTACAACCAAAACATGTTGAAAGTAGCATAGCTAATAGACACACTAATAGAATTTATATTAAAACCATATTTTTCAACCAGCCATGAAGCACAGGCAGTCCCGGGCCTCATATAAAGAGCACACATCCCAAAGTAACCATTACACACACTTTGAACAGCATGTCTATGTGCGAGCATGTTGGCTTTTTCTATTTTTCTTTAATATGCACTTAGCCTGGGCCACTATAAAATATGTCAGCACCAAGGCACGGGCCAGAAAACCTCAACTGCTCCGACAAGAAAATGATTTGGGGGAATCTCTGGAAAGCGCGAGAGCAAATTGTAGCGGTGGAGGTCCCGGGATGGTGCATCAGGGAGGTGTAGTCGTACCCTTTTATCCACAGGAGAGGAACAGCTTTCAGCAGGTTCACACACAAGCACGTGCCAAGCTGAGACTGGAGCTGGCAGAGGCTGCAGCAGCGAGAGGAAGAGGAGGAGGGGAGAGGAGGAGAGGGGGATATAAAGAGGGTGATTTGAGGCAGTAAGGGGAAGAGGACCTACTGAAATGTTTTGACATAAGAAGTAGTTATGTGACACGAGTACTTAAACACTGCGCAGTTCTGAGAAAAACTACCACCTCACATTCTCTCCTTCTCTAACACACACTCTCCCTCTCTCTATCGCACTTTCTCTCTCTGCCTCCTATGAGACCAGATCTAAAATTGGTTAAAAAAAAAATCTTGCTAAACTTTTGGCTCAAAATAACACGCACGTTTTTTGTGATGGTCCCAAGCCAGAGTAAACGGACAAGCCTGTAAGAACAGGCATAAATGACATAATGGCTTCTTGTGGCATTACATTTGGGCCAGAAATATGTGCAAACTGCTGCATGATGAGAGGGACACGACTGACTGTAGTGACCACAAAGGGAAAATGTCAAATTTAATTGTGGTCTTTATGGCAGATTTGTTGCCAAATCAATTTTACCATTAACTAAAACCCAGTCTCTTGTATTACACTTGCAATGCTGATATATCCTGTCATAATCATGAAATCAAGTCTAAAATAAATAGTGATATGATTTTTTTGGCATATTGCCCATCTCTAGACAAAAACATTAGCATACATTCTGACATTTTTGAGTGTAGGTCAAAACTTTGATTTTGGTAACTGGTAACTGTGGTTAGTTAGATCTTTCTGTCACTTCCTCTAAGCATGGCGAGACAGAAAAATAGAAAAAAGTGGCTGGGGAAAAGGTTTTTTTTTTCCAAAAAAGCAGACTGTCACAAGGTCAGATCACATTCTAATTTTATACGTATCGTCATATCGTTTTCTGTACTGAAGCAGCATTGTTTGGATGTCCAGCCCATTCCCTCACATCTCCAGACTGCCGCGCACGTGTCTCTGCTCTGTTCTCTCTACCTCCTCCATGTTTGATCTGGCACAGGGCTATACCGTGGGGCTAGCTTTGTGCTCCTCAGATAAGAGCGCACTTATGTCAACACGGGCCACTGTAAAGGACCCGGCTGCTCATGTTGACACGCTGCTTATTTACTCTTCAGTCTCTAATGTACTAATGACTACACATCTGAGGTTATAGCCCCCTACTGACGCCCTCTGGTACTGCCTGTAGTATGCAAAACAGGAAGGAAAGAGGTAGAAAAGGCTTTAGTTTGGAGAATCACTGGTTTATAGGGTTGAGGTGAATTATAACTAATGGTACATGGTAACCACTAAAATATATGTATATTCCCAAACACATCAAATATTGGAAATGTAATTAAGTAAGACCATTTGGACAGTGGACTGGAGTAACTAATAGTAGTAGAGTACATCATACTAGCAAAAATATGTGGACAGGTGGGCAGTCAGCTCTATACTGGATCACATGCCTGGCAAAAAAAAAAAAACAATATACCAGTTTAACTTGATCTGCTATACATTGACTCAAGCGAATGACCCATTACCAACTAAAGTCCAGTATATTCTGTTTCAATCCCCTGTAGGGCAACACGAGTCTGCATATTGAACTGAGGAGGCCTAATCGCCGAGTGCAGTGGTCCGTGCTTAATCAGAGAGTGAGGGTTAATTGGCTTCTTTGAGAAAAATACAGCCACTGTCCCATAATGCATTGCTTTGTTGTCCTGTTCCAGCAGCCCTAAAATATCCCCGCTGCGTCCTTATGGGCCAGGCGAAGGTGAGCTAGATTTATAGGCTGGGTAAGGTGTGCGAGCTAGGACCCAGACAGCAGCTGACCCCATGATGACCTCAGAGCGCAGTAATGTAAAAGCTATCAGGTATTAGCAGTAAACCTGTGTCCCTGTGCCTCCGGTGCAACACTGAAGATACAAGCTCTGAAGGGGGAATCATTGTGAACCAGGGACGGCAAAGTGCGTTCAATTATTTACAGACAAGAAGTATCCTGACCACAAACAAGATGTATGTTGTGTTAGATGAGGCTTTTAATAGCTTCAAACACAATTCCCGTTCCAGTGAATGAATGAGCAAACAACTATATGTAAACAAACAAATTAAGTAATTAATGTATAAAATGGGACAGTCCAATTGTTTTTTAAGCATCATCTAAATTATTATTCAATTACAAAAACAAAACAAAGAAAAAACATAACACAAACGTAAAATTCTGTTCTGAGTGGATGTGCTTTTGTTCCCCTCAAAACCTGGAAAAAAGCCACTTGATGAACATGGATTACAAAATATTACCGATTACTGGATGATAAGAAGTCTGTTCTTCCTCTACAGGTAATCTTTTGGCAGTATTATTTCTAGTAATCACAATTTCAATTCTGAGCCAAACAGTGACTAATATGATTTTCCAGCAGCCCGTTGAATGAACATAAATTGCACTGTTTATTTTTTAAAAGTTATACTGTTGCCTTATTTTAAAAAATGGGACCAACAAATCAAACCTCCCAAGACCCTTGAAAAAAAAAAAAAAAAAAAAAAAAAAAAAAAAAAAAAAAAAAAAAAAAAGGAACTAAAATGTATGAAAAAGCAAGCAAAACCAAAATAACATTAAATTTGGAAAAAGCCAATGAGAAGTGACAAATGAGAGATTTCCTTCACGGGCCCATAAATCAGCTCCGCGAGGGGGGAAGGGAGGGGTGGGGGGCAGCTGGGCCTCCCTCGACGAGCCAAAGGTTTCACTCCTCTTTCACAGCCCTTCTCCCTTTACATCCACACACACCTACACAAACATATGCGCTCGCTAACTCCGCTCCTCACTCTCCCAGATGGTGCGTGCTGCAGTGGCATCCCCAGCGCTCCCCGACCAATCTGGCAGCGGTGTAGCTAGGCCCGCTGGCTGGCACAGAGGCACAGCTCGTAAAATCACTAGCAGTTAGGAGTGGCAGGGGTTTCAAAGCGGTGCTCCTTGAAACCGGCAATGGTGAGGAGGACTCCAAGTGGATAAATCCTATACTAACACAGGGGGAGCATGTCTGAGTGGTATCGCGGCTGGGCTAGGTAAGGCAAAGAGGAAATGAATGGGGGAAAGAACATGTGCAGCTGTGTTGGAGGTATTGAGCAAAAACACCGGCAACTGTCAGCAGTAAATCTGGATGGCTGTAGGACGTGAGATTAAACCTTATGTGAATGGACAAGTGGGAAGAGTGAAGTCACTGAACACACAAGTGGAAAGACTACACATGACAAAACACATTAACAACATACAGTACGCTAACTTGAAACATGGTAGTTGCATACTTTGAAGGAGACATGCATCTGGGTTACATCAGTGGCTCACAAAATGTTTTGTGGGTAGTAGTGTGAGTTTAGTAGTAGTATTAGTAGTTTGTGTACTAGTATATTGAGTGCTTTAATTACTAATGATCTAGGATTCTCAAATATTTCTGAGATACTTCTGAAATATTTCTGAAGACACTATTTGTGTCTTCAAATATGAAGCATAGTTTTTACAATCAAATATTGATTTTGCTGGTACTAATTAAAGTGTTGATTTATTTTCAAACAGGTGGAACATGTGAAAGTTACTATATAATTTTAAATAAGTACTTTTTTTTTACAATAATTGTTTAAATAATAAATAGGTGTAATCACCACTGCAGCGGAAGAGAAAGACCACCATGAGTAAGCTGTGTGTCTCAGTACTGGGAAACTGGAGCTCTGAGCGGGACGGTCCCACAGACTGGCAGATTGATGGGGGTCCAACAGGACGGGGGATTTGCTTTCATTGTGAATGTTAGCCATCTGCCTGGCAGGAAACAGAGCTGGAGCCAACTCTGTTGACTGACAGACGAGACGCTGAATGTAAAATCTATGTGTGTTATGTGTGTAGTATTGATCGTTGAAGCAGCTCAACTTTCTGAAAGCAGATCCGTCAAATGGGGTACACACATTTGCACCATGAATATAGTGTTAAGACGACACAGAAAACCTATCTTCAAAATATCTGCAGGGGTATTAACGTGTCTTAGCTGCATAATGCAACACCTGCACCAAGAACGGTGTAATGATTTTAAGAACATGTCACAGAGGTGCATTTGAGATTCAGTTTAAACATTAGAGTTCAGTGCAGTGTATCATAACTGTAAAATGAATGTATAAATAAAGCCAGAGGTGTTCACAAACCAGTGGTTTATCAATCTTTGTGCCCGTCATAAACACTGATCACTATAAAACCCACAACATATGGGGGGAAAAATGCAATTTTTCTCTTTTTGTTTGTGTCTTGTTTTAGTGTTAATTCCTCACAGGACTAACAAAGGTAGTAAATAGTTTCTCATTATACAACCCAGTGTAAGTACAAAGCTGAGTCACACATTAGCAATGAATGTCTCCAGTCCAGACCTTGAGATTCTTTAAATACAACAAACACGTGTCTTGTACACAACTCAACACATCCTTGACACGACTAAAGACCTCTAGTCCTCTTCGTGGCCCTGGCTGTTCCCCAAACCCTTCTTGAGGCATCATGTGTCCAGTTACCCTCCAGCTGACCCCTCTAGTTTATCTGTAACTAGCCGCTAACCTGTGATGTATACGCAAGGCAATGTGTCACTGAGGTCGCAACAATGCTGGGTGACATTTGACCCCTGGGTGAAACAATAATACCAACATCAACAAGTGCTAGTTGACAAAATACCACATACCTTAACTTACCTTATTTTATGTAAACAGAAAACCACCAGAGTACTTTTACTGGGTGACATATTGTAGAAAAAAACAGTTTAAGAAGGCTATGTTGAGTGGTTTGAAAATTGGGGGTGGGGCAGGTTTTGATAAGAAAAGTATTTTTTATCATAATACTATTATTGGACTAAAACAAAAATTGCTTGATGCTATAAATATGGCTATAGAGCTAAAATAGAAACCATGCTTCTCTGTACTGATACTAAAATTTCAAATTCACTAATTCATTTTCAAAATAGTCCCTTTGTTACCAAGTGTTACTAGATTTCCAACTTCATTCGAACATCTGGAACATCATTCATAACTACTACTACTTTTAACCATGGTATAGTTGTTTCCCCTCAACATTAACTGTTCCAAAGTTGTATTTGGAGTGATTTATGCACATTTGAGGAATTCTTAATCGCTTATTTTCAAGGTGCCGTATTCCGGATAAAATACCCGTTTTCACTGACACCAGCTCTGCTCTGTACTTACTTTGTTCACCTATTTAATTTTCTTAATTGAGAATACGCATAGGATTCTGCAGCATTGCATAGTTTTTTGGGGGGTTTTTGTATCAATGAAACAAACCCACCTCTCGCCAGCATGATCTGCAGCTCTCCATTGGAGGTGGTGACTCTTTGTTGTGATGAGGTTTATGGCAACATCAACTCCCATTGAGCACTGCTGTTTTCTAACACAGAAGTCAACGGACTTGTTACCTTTATTAAGCAATTTTAGATGAACATTGTGATTTAAAATGTACAAATTGCAGAAACATAATGATCCACAGGTGTCATAGATTATAGCTATAGAGCAGACACAAGCACAGTAAGTCTTCTTTAAAAAAAAACAAAAAACAATGTACTATTGGAATTTTGGCTGCAACAAGAATCCATCAAAAGCTTCTTGCATTCTTATTTATGCACACATTTTCTGTATACAGCTGTTAGATTAACATTCTGTGATTATTAAGATCCTCATCTGCATGCCATAAACCACAAGTGACTTTACTCCAACAGAACTGGAGATGGCTGAGATATTCCATTGCCCAAATTCTGGAGTATAGAATTAGGCACCTGCGCCAGCCCCCCACTCCCCACCTCCACACGCTGCCCTCTCAGTCTCCTGCCATTCACTCAGCCTCTCCACAGAACTGCTCCTTTGATTACTGTTCCCCATGAGCACACAAATGTGCAGCACTATACAGCACTGTTCTGCCAGTAACACCAGCTGAGTTTTGATAGGGGAAGAAAAGTTGCTTCCACTTCAAATAACGACAAGTATGCACACCCACACGAGAGCAAGCAACTTTGAAACATGCAAATAGCACAAATGCTCAACCACACACGACTACTACTACTACGGGGTATAACCAAATGTCATCCAGCTATGTCAGCAGTGTTTTGTGATCCATGCCAAGTCAGGACATTAGCCAGTATGTAATCAGACCCACAACCTCACTGCAATTAGAAGGAGTGCTACTAATGTTTCTCTTGAAATGCTGGCTTCAACCACAGACAGTTTACTTGAGTCAAATAGCTGAGAGAAACCAAAATCATCTCAACTATCCAAACACACATGCTCACACAGTATACAAGGTAAAATAGGGGTCATTCAAAAGCACATAATAGTTAGGGAAACTGTAGTATGTGTGCCAAGCCAGAAGGGGCACTGCAGTAATTAGAACAGTTTTATTCAGATTTTCCTGTGGCATGAGAGAATGTCAGTGCTGAATCATGGCCGTTTCCCAATTCCCAGAATGCAGACTCTGTACTCATGTACTCCTGTGTACAGACTTGTGGGTGCAGACTCAGAGAACGGACTTGAGGAGTTCACAAGCACACGCTCGGCTCTCTCAGCGTTTGGGATAGGTGAACTTGATGACATCACAGGAAATAAAGCTTATGTGGCTTTAAGAAAAGCCGAGAGTAAATTTGAAACTATTAAACAAATAAAACAAAACACCACCCTCATCCAAGTTATCCAAACAATGTTACTTGAACCCATCGGCTGTCTTTATCACATGCTAGGCTAAATGTTTAGGCTATGTCTTCTTTAATCATGTGCGGCTTTTTTGTTCTCCAGGTAGTGATAAATAACAATGGTGAAACAGTAGGCAGCTTAAGTTCTCTGCAGTGTTTCTTAAAAGTTCTGAAGAAAATACACATTTCAATTAAAACTAGATTTGAATGTACTTTTCAAATTGAAACATGAAGTTTGTTTAAAAAGTTTCTAGTCTACTGAAAAGCCAGCTGCATATGTCCTCATATTTTCATATAACGAGATGCATTGAGGAGAAGTGTTACAATTAAAAGCATTAGACTACAATGATTTCCATGCATGCTGAATTGGCTTGACCAGGCAGTTAGGGTCGCTCCATTCGCACGCGGCAGCTCTCTGTGCGTGCGGAAGTGACGGCAGCGGGCGGAGGGTCACGTGATCGGCCGAAAGTGCGTGCATTGTGAGAAATATACTGGTCCGAATCTTCTCCGATGCTCCCCTTTTAAAATGGGCGGACTAAGTTCTCATCCGGGGATTTCCAGCGAACTCGCCAAGAAGCTGGTTTTGAATTGGAACAGGACTTGGGTCGCGGAGCGTGACGTTTCACAAGTCCACAAACACACAAGTCTGAACAAGTATGGGAACTGACAAACGGTCTATATTCACCTTATTGAGGAAGTTGCTGTGGCCACCACCATCATCATTCAGGTTGTATTATTTTTGCATTGGGATGCTATCTTGACAGCAAATAAATTCTATGTGAACTACAGAGACGCTTTAAAACCTCCCAGAGAATCGGTGCATTGTTGACTTGTTAGTGCACATGAAATTGCACATTTTACACAAATCAACCTACTTTATATCAAATTTCAGCTGTGAAACTTCTCTATTGAAATTAATGGCTTAACTGGAAGTTGCACTACAACAAAGCAGTGTTAGTAGCACTTAGAGACAAAAGTGGGCAGGGCGGAATAAGGTCAATAAGGGAAAAAAAAAAGAAACAAAACATTTTGCAACACAAACAACAAGTTCACTCTTTAAACTAGGTCAAAATAAAAATGTAGACTAAAATAATGCAAAATAAAGAAAGTCAAGACTTGCATCTGTCTTTTAATAAAACAAAATAAACTTTTTTTTTTTTAATTGCCAAAACATTTTGCAACTATTGTCCTTGTGTGTCAAGAAAAGTCATAGACACTGAAATATTCTGCATTTTGTATAGTTATTTTAGTTTTTATCTACCAATACCTTTTTTCTACAAGGCTGCAGCAAAACTTGGCTTACCAGTCACACAGCATAAAGAAAACAATCCCTCATTTTACTGAACCCAACAGAGAAAAATGAGAAACATTTTAGAGCAAACAAAAGTCTTAAATCTCCTAAAATGCTGAGTGTAGAGTTGAATACTGCAGGGACGAAGCGTTAAAGTATTACCTAACGAAGACAGAGGAAGAGCCATGGTGCGGGTTACACTGAAGCTTTTGCTATTAGCCCGTGAGTCAGTGCACTAGGGTGTCACTTCAAAGCATTCCCCACTATTAATCAGCCTATATCCAGCCCTCCAGTATTAGCCCTGCTAGCTGCGCCGCTAACCACCCTCCTCAACATCAACACAATGGAGCCATCATTACAGTTGTTACGCTACATCCCAGCCAGTCGTGGACCTTTATCTATGTGTATGCCTTCTATGCTCATGGCTAATTAATTCACCTGACGTGTCTGAGAATACGGGGGCACAGTAGATGGTGGCAGTTAGTCCTAGACTGGGCTGGGGGAGGGGCGCGCCTGGCTCACGTTGCATTCAGCTGTGCATTCGACCATAGGCACCTGCATGAACTATCACCCTGATGTAGTTATCTCCTCAGGTGAGCCTAAAGTTAAGTCTCCCCTGGCAGCTTTACCTCTAGCTGCACGGTAACAACTACTTCATTCAAAATCACTAAGCTCATGTACAACTTGGACAGTATACACAATATACTGCAAATTACAAATATCATTGATGTCAATGTCTTTCATTCTTATTCACAAAACCGTTTCTCTAATTTCTGATTTGGAAAGTAAGATTTAAGTAATAATAATGTCCTTAATTTATCCACATTTAGCATTGTGCTGGTCCTCATATAATGGAACTAATACCTAGTATTACAAATCTGAAACATATGAAAAACATTTGTTATGGTCATTTATTTGCTCTGATTAAAGTTGAGTATTTTATCAGTGTAAGGAGTAGGTGTATTTCTGTTAGACATACCCAGGAAATTCATGACTATTCGGCTCTCCTCGCTTCCCATAATTTGCACATTCACGTTATATGAGAATGAGAGGGCTTATGATACAAGACACGCTCTCCTCTTCCCCTCCTCCGCTCGTCCCAGTGTATGTGCCGTACTGTAGTGTGTAGACCAGAGCCTGCAGTCTGTGGCAGAGAGGGATGAGATCAGACCTTACTATGAGAAAATACTGACAAGGCTTTGTTTTCAGTCTGCTCCCTCTCCCCTCACTCACTCATTCACTTACGAATATAGAAAATAGTAGCAGTGCTGCAGAAATAGTCCTGTTACTATAATTAGATGTAAACAGAAATAGTCTCGCTCGCTCTGTCCCACTGGCCTCGCTGCCTCCTGGGAAATGAGATTTGTGTGTCTGTGTGTGAGTGTGTACAGTGAGTAGCACCAGTAAATGTATGACAGCATGTGACACTCCACATCTACTCTCCGTGTCAGTCTCTCTCTTCTCCGGTTTGTCTGTCCCTCACTGCCTGTCATCTGTGCCCCTGCCCCTCCCCCCTGCTCCAGAGGGGAGGTCAGTGACCGTGCATAGCGAGCAGAGGAAGCCAGTGCATGCAGCGCTGGCAGACAAACACACATCTGTTGCTGTGGAGCCAGTCATTTGCCCCAGTTCCTGAGGGCATGCCGGGCCAGAGAGAGGAGGCAGTGTAACCTAGTGGTCGACCACAGAAGGGGCAAATGATGAGAAATACAAAAAAGATGGAAATAGCTATTAGAGATTACATCAACATCGGCCATGAGCAAATATTTTAGGATTTTGAAAATTCTATATTTAAGTTACTTACTTACTTATTCTACGCATATTCATGCATAGAATTACAATTAAATGTCTGTATCATGACAGTGTAAATGAATCAGTGAATAAAACCAAATAGAAAAAAAGGATTATATCTAAATCTATAAAATATCTATACTAGATAAGGCAATAAGGTATTTCAGATATTAAGAAAGATAAATAAATAAATAAAACATATATATTTTTTCAAACATATTTCACATAAGTTTCTAATAGCACAAATGACAATCAAAGTATCTTACAGTCACACACTATGCAATTAAACAAGATATTATCAAATATTGGAAGGGTCAAGTGTGTGTAGGACTAGAGCTGCATAAGTGGAAGAAAATGAGAATGAGAATATGCAACAAGTCCCTGGGAGTTGGGGCCTCGGCAGCTGGCTGGATGGTCCCTGGATACTTATTAAAATGGAATTCGTGATGTTAATCTTTGTTTTCTCACAGAGCGACTGACACATCCTTGAGAAGCACACTGCATGTATATTTAATGGCAAATCTCTGCATATATTTAAGAGCGCACTTCATTGTTTGTTACAGTGTGTCACCGCCGCCTGCTGTTCCACTGACACTTACATAGACTTGGCCCATTATTTAAGTTTATCTGCAGTCCGTCCAGCACAAACCACCACGGACTGTCTACGCAAGGGCATCAGACAGCCTGCTAAATGGGTGATTTCAGAGTATCCGCAATAACACTGAAAAAAGTAGGGCATAATGCATAGTGTATGAAGAGGTAGACTTTAAAAAAAACACCAGGATAACCTTTTAGTCTTAATAATTTAGGTACACTGGTATGATGTTGACCATTTCAAAATAAATATAAAATTACCACAATAGTTGTAAATACGTAAATATAATTTTAACTCCTATCGAAATTAACATTTTACACAATTAGTAAAGGTGTCTAGTTTATTTTATGCAATTATTATGAAGCAATAATCAGAACAGTAAAAAATGAACAGAATTTTTACTGATAAAAAACAAAACAAAACAAGCAATATCTATCTCATTGCACCAAATCAAAAAATTTTATACAAATCTGTATTGCTGTATTTTGTTTCTTTTTAAGTGCAATCCCCAAGTTACTCTAAAGTGTTGGTATTAGGAGAGATGACTAGAACAAGAAGAAGCAGACGTGAGTGTTAACAGTGCACCTGTCGCATGCTCTCACAGCCAACCACAGGGAGTCCCAGCTGCCCCTTGCCCCCGCCCAACCCGCTCGCATCCTGCCACCCAAACACAGCCATGCACTACTGTACATGCAGCGTTGTCAGAGTCTGCTCACAACAATAGTTTTTTGTTCCCTCAGTGACCGATTACAATAATAAAACTATAAAAACAAGTAATCTGGATTTTCTGCTTGAGCCGTTATTAATAATGTGGAGCAGCTGTCACATGCGATTCAGCCATGCACAGAGGTGAGCCTGGGACACCCCAGCCGCGATAGAGCTTGGGAGCTGAGGGTAGAGTTTTAAAGCAGACGGTCTTAATGTACCAGTGTCAGAGATCAGATCATTCTCAGTTACATACTTAAGTAACCTTTTGAATAAACTAATGAAACTACTGAGAAGAACAATTTTGCGAGGGGCCTGGCTACAGACCTCCACCCACACGCACCTCTCTGCCTTAGGTATTTGTGCAGACTTTTATTGGGTTGTTGGGCACCTTTAACTGTGAAAACACTTAAGGAGTAAAAATAGATGTTAAGGTTTTGAAATTCAATCTACTGAAATGTGACACTGGTAGGTAGAGCCCAGCCGGTCGTTCACACCCGTGGGTCCCCTTTGTGTGTGTCCTGGGTGCACGCCCCATGCTGGAGGCCATGGCTCAGTGGCACCCTTCCATACAGAGGGTGGTGGGTGGCAGTCCGTTTGAAGTATCTGCTTCTGCACAGTCACCAGTCCCACTCTTTGTCTAACACAGGAGAAGTGAGCGCAGGCCTGGAAGGGACATTTTATATGGTAAAAGTAAACATATAGAAAGAACTTTTGTAAACTCATCAGTCATATAATATTCTCTTTTAGAGTTTTCACTAATATAAACTATTGAAGGACCTAAAGATTTGGGCATGTTGCTGTGGTAACATCATTCACAATGGGGCTACTCTACTATGTTTATTCATGTCTTTGCTTGTTCTTAACACCCTCTTAACAAACTGGACATTGTGGTTGAGTTTTTCACACACACCTACTTAATATATGAAAAAACAAAATAACATGTGATGTAATAATGTGCAATAATGATGTGACTAAGATATTGACAAGCCGTAACCCTAGTACACCAATGGACAACGCAAATCCATCCTCTAACCTTTACAAATTGTGTTTTTGAATAAAACTTTCCAAAGTTGTAAAAAGGTCGGCCATGTTGAAATAATAGTAAAAATCTACAGAGTTGTGCCCTAAACGACCCTTAGTGCCCTTGCAGGTGATTTTGGTTTCTACTGCGAGTGTCAGCGGAAGGTGACAGATGGCAGCGGTGCAGAGCAAGGTGCTATTACAGTCAGGTGTATGATGCCAAACAACACCTCCAGTTTAGGGGCGGTGCAGGGGGGTACAGGGCGGTACAGGGAGACTACTGACACTGCTACTGAACTGTGGCACCTCACACAACACACAAACAAAAGCAACAACATGCACGTTCCATTCTGCAGCGGAGGAGAAAGACAAGAGGCTTTGCACTGTGCCAAAAAGAAGTTGGCCTCAGACCCACCTTCTGTCACTGCACATTCACAGAAACTCCAGGAGACAAATTGCTTCTTATTGTAGGACTGAAAAAAGTTTATATCGAGGAAGGGCACAAATGTCATTCTGGTATCTTTACGAATGATTTAGCAATTGAGATAAAATACAGTAAAGTATTCATGGATGTCAGATACAAGATAACTAAAAATTAGCTTCAGTTTTAAAAAATAATACAGCAAGTCATTCTTAACTAAAAAAAGCTGCTACATTACTACATCTTGTTATACCACACCCCTAGTTTTGTTAGTGGTCATGTGGTCAACAATATTACACAGTAGATAAAAAAAACAAATGGCTGTACAAACTGTTGTCCAGCAAGGCCACAGAGCAGAGAACACACCACACAAACAACCTTCACCTATTCAGCCATGTTTATTCTTTTAAGGGTCCTGGTTGTAAGCAGGCCTTAGCAAGCTCCACCAAGCACCTGTGTCTGTCTTTGAAGAGCCGTGCACAGCAACCACATACCCACGGGACATTTCAGCAATGAGACGTACAATAAAAGTCTGTGTAAAAAAAGTTATTTATTCCCCTTTGGAAAAAAAAAAAGAAGTGGGTGAAGTCGGACAGTGCTGCTAACCTTTGAAGAGGGGAGGCAGCAAAGGACATAAAAACCCGGGGAATGACAGGGACATCCTCGCTAGAAAACAATAAAGAGACTGGAAAGGACTGTTTTTTATCTTTAACTGCAGCCGTAAAACACACACAAAGCTGAGGCCTGGCAACAATGGCCCAGGGCGAGGGAGGGGAGCCTGAACTGAAGAGGCAGGAAGACCACTGCTTCCAGACACACGGGTCTTCTTCCTGCAAGAGGAAGAAAATGTGCCGGACAAACGTGATGGAGACTTTATGAAAGAGGATGATAGGGAAGACCGTGCAGTGGGGTTTCAAACCGCTTTAGTGAAGTAAAGGACAATAGCTTTCCACAGGGCGGGAAAAGGGGGGACTAACTAACACATATGCTCAATATATTTATATAAGATTATGATGTTCAGATTGTTAGATACAGATGGCATCAAAACAACTACAGTGTTAAGATGCAGATGAAAAAAACATCTTTTGTAACTACGCATTTTTGTGGTTAGATCAGCTAATAAGCATCACATCATGACTAGGGCTGGGCAGTAAGACAGTGAAATTCAAAATGTGATCTTATCTCTGTAATATTTTGGTGATAATACAGACACTTTTCCCCATACACTCTATTGGTCAGCCTCCATAACGCTCTGTGTGAGAGACAGGTGGATTTAAACAAAAACAGCAAAGTGTGAACTTTCAGGAGAAGCAAATAACTTAAGACAATATACAATTACTAAGTAGAACATCAAATTTAAATAGTGATCAGCGCTTTTCATTTTTTTTGGAGATCGACTACCCTAATCATGACTGATATCAATGAACAAATATTTTCTTTTTGATTAATTTTCATACCAAACAATGAAATACTGGCCCATCCCCATCTGACAGTGTTACATCATCTCATAAGAAAATCTGAAAACAAATGGGGATAATAACAATAATTTTGCAATATGTGTTAAATGAAAAATTACACACATAGAATCAGAAACAGACCAGCCCTAAACCCCCCTGCAGTGCTCACCCAGCCACACCTTAGAGCCTAACGCACAGATCAGAACAATATGTCTGAAAGATGAGCCGTTAGCCAAAAATGCAGCAGTAAAAGACAGCTCCAGTATGTCTCCCTGCTTTTGACACCATTCAACATCCTGAGATCCAGTCTCACAGCCAAGCCTAGATCCTGTCCCAAGCCAGCAGCAGATAAAATTACTATTTGAAAACTCCTTGTAAATGAATTGGCTGAATTAAACACCATTCTTTTACAAGTGGGCATGACTCCACCCCACGCAAAGAGAAGTTGGGCCAATGTCACATTCCCAAGAACGCTGCAAGTGCAAACTATAAATCGACCACCTGACATGCATTACAAACGACTGGCTTGTAGTAGGTGAAGATGGACAGTGGCAAATGCACACTGACAGGATCTCCAGTGCTCTGTAGCATGGTTCATGAAGGTGGAAGCAAGAGTGTAGAGATCATCGGTGGCAACCAAACCTGCTAGAGTGCACCAAAATAGGAAATCTCAACACAATCCAGCAACTAACAGTGCCAAGGGAGACATGTTGCAACAGCCATCACTCTTTTCATCAGTAACATTGAAGAATATTTGCGATAAATACCTCGGCAAAGTCAGAGCGAACATCAGAAACCTGCCTCTGCAATGCATTTATACATCAACACTGAAATATTCATGCTTCTTTGTTAAGAATTCATGTGAACCAGTGAGGAAGTTAGTCCCCTGGGAGAAAGTGCAGATAAATTAAAGGGATCCACCGCTCTTGGCAGTAGTTGTCGCCAGCACATAGGACACCTGATATAAAGAAATGGAGAATCATAATACATGCATAGATTTTAATTTAGTCACAAGATGTCACAATAGTCAAATTAGGACTTGTGTAAGTCACAAACTGTGCACAATTACAGCACTGCATCAGAAATTACATCCAGAGAACAAATTATGCAAGAATTTTGATATGCAAGACTGAACCATCTCCACACAGTACATATACACAATTTATGAAAAGTATATACATTTTTTCTGCTTGTTTGCATAGAAGTCACTGGTGGGTACAACCGGTGGCCAGTAATTTGAAGGGCTTACATTACAACAGAACCAGTCCCACTCACTGTCTATGGGCAGTTGAGACTCACCAATTCACCAAACACATTCATATCTATGCTTGCATGTTTTCTAAATACTGTTTTTATTTTATTTTTTTTTTTTATAAGATTACAACTGTCAAATTTAACAGATGTGACCAACGAGGTGCATTTTATAAATTTTACATTTACTTTAGATGGCACCATTACAAATTGCCATCTTATTGCCATGAATAATTGTGAATTACGCTTCATTGCTCATCCACCTTGCATTATGGCGTGCTTGACATTTCCAAATATTATTAAAATAATAAATCAACGCTGGTGTGTCGCCACTGCGCAATAACAAATAAATGAAAACAAAGCTCCAAAGATTTCAAACGTATGTAAATGTGTTTGTTAATTATGGCAAATATACAAATTGTAAGAATATAATTTTATATTTTATAGAAAGGGTGTGTATTGTTTCAGTATAATAATAATGCACCTGTTGTCGTCAGTGAATATTGGTGACATTTAAGGGTCGTCTTCACATTGATGTGGCACAGTAACACAGAGGAAACATTATATCTTTGTTGGAAGGGCACCATTTCTCTGCAAAAACATTACACTCAACCTCCAACAAAATGAGAGGAGTTCCAGCATGCAGACGCAGCCTCAGCGTGTGTGTGAGGAGAGAGTGTGTGAGAGCTGTCAAGAGCAGAGCGCATAGATGAATAGAGAAGTGTTCCCATGAATTCTGCTGAATGACTAATTATACTTCATGTATGCACAGATTTTTTTTCTTCGATTCTTTCAGAGCTCTTTTAAAAACAATGGACTGAAGAAAGTCTTTGATAACCACAGAGTACAGCAAGGAACGTAAAAAAAAACAAATATACAAACTATAAAATAATGACAGTCAGTTAAAAGGCATTACATTGTTTCATTTATAGGGGACATAAAAGTAGCAGAAAAACACCAGGACAATATTTCTAAAAAGAGTATAGGTATTTTGCCATATTATTGCTTTTACTTAGCAACACTGTTACAGATCGCAAATATATTTTCTATGCATTTTAGCTTTGAATTCAAAAGATGGAAACAATAAACGTCCAAACCGTCCATGTGCCTTAATTAACCAATAAGTTTATACAGGAACATCAATGAGCAAATGCATGCTGCCAGGTAGGCTATATAATGTACATAATACATAAACAAATCACTACTGTGACAAACAATAAACACCTTTTCAAACAAAATGTTGCGTTAACTTTAGTTATTAAGTATGAAACTAATATAATAGTGCTGCCTGCCACAAACACATGAGAATCCCGCCTGCTCAAATGAACATTACTTTCATATTTTCCCTACAGCTCTCATAACCCACACAGGTTTTACCTGTGGGGTGGTGGCCCCAGACTATGGTCCTTGGGCTGCATGTGACAGTCATAAAAATAAGTGAGATGAAAAACTCTCATTTTAAAGTTAGCTCTGCTTAGCCAGTTCAGGAAAACTAAAGCACCACGATACCATGGCATTTACTTAACTTGTGACGCATTATTTGTTTAACCAGGAAGCCTTTATTACTTTTGATATATTTAAGCAGTAAATGTTGATTTGGCTGAATCAAAACTCTAGCTTCAAGGTCTTAGGTAAATCTAATTTCCCATGATTTATTAGCCGATATTTGAAGAGTGCCACTCTGTCAACTCTGTCAACCTTTTATATTAAACAAAGCCCCAGTGACAACATCTTGCTTTCGACATGACGTTCTGCAGTTGGGAGAATACACGCATTGCCTCTATGCACCATCTTTACGCACGCTTATTACAGGCGAATCACACAGCCCACAGCTGCCTCAGTGCTCGTGGTGTGACAAAGGGACGTAAGTGTTGGACTGACCTGAGTGGGGAGCCATTGGTATGTGCGAGGGATAGTATTTCCCCGGCGGGAAGTGACCGGCGTGCTGCACGGAGCCGTGTCCGGAGGGAGCGATCCGAGAGGCGGCTCGATGCACCAGGGCGCCCCGTTCTGACAGAAGGTGTGCCTGAGCCGCGAAATCCCGTCCTTCCATTCCGAAAAGGGCAGAGTAATCCGAAATCCGGATAGGGCAGCTCAGGAAAATCAAATGTAACCCATATAAGAATCCTTCCTCTTACGTTTATGTGTTGCATTCAGTCGATCGCAGGCTTCTCCAGCCACAGACGCAGCCCCCGATCATCTTTTCTGTCAAAGAGAAAATACAATTAGGCAAGACATTAATATTCCCAGCGTAATCTCATATTGTTACCATGGCATAAAACACACTATAATCTTAAAGGTCTACTTGCTGTGAGGGTTGACTCAGAGCAACATTGAGACTTATAGTAATTGTGCTAAATAAGTGATTGCACAGACTTTGCAACTGGTCAGCGAGACATCTCCGTGCTCACGTTATTGATCGGGCATGGGCCTATATGCATCATACAGGCGAGATGCTCCTCAGATATACGCAAATCGACATCACTATTTTAAGTCACAGTCCATCAAAAGAAATGCTGGCTTTACGTAATATACCATCATTTATGACATGTGGGTAATTAAAAAAAAAGAAGGTTATGTGTTTGTTACAACATCATAATGACCACCCTATATGTGCCCTAACCCCGCGTCCTATTGTCTTTTTGAACGCCTGTCATCTCTCAGTTCTCATTACACCTTACACTATTTTAAATGCGCAACTATCAAAAGCATCACCAAATTTCGAGCGTATCCATAGCTACTGCAAAAAGCCTATAAATACACATGCAACAGTAACATGACTGGTAAACATTCAAAAACACCCAACTGGCTAGAAATCACCACAGCATTTAGGGAGTCTGCAACCAAAATGCATCAAACGCTGAGGGAGATGGACCCTCTCCCACATGTGTGTGTATGGCAGTGCACACACATGCGCGTGCGCGCCCAGACTAACTGCACTTTTTATTTGCCTTGACCTGTCAGGTAATTTAAAAAGTAATACATTTTACACCACATACAATACAAAGGTCATTACAGAAAATACTATTTTCACAAACTGTCCTAAAAGGAAAATAACACTGGTTAGTGGATAAAGTAATTTTCCCCTTTAAGGCCTGACGTTTGATCATTATAAATAAACCTTTCATATGGTCATTGTCTTCGAAATGAATAAATATCATTTAGTCTGAATTATATTCGAAAACTAGAATTATTTGAGAGTGTAAAAAACACCGTATTGCGCTTTGCAGCCAACAGAACAGGCATATTCTAGCCTCGTTCATCCCAGTACCATTATCTCCCTATGCAGCCAAACCAAGGGCTGCAGCAACAATACACCTTCCGTAGAGCTCCCTACCCCACTGGCGCTTCGTGGATAAGCGCGTAATACGGAAAAGAATAAAAAATAAATAAATAAACACACGGTGAAAGCACGCATCTTAATCCTGGAGAAGGCTCGTGAGCGATGCGGTAGAGATCCAAGGTGAATGTGCGCCCATCAGGAGGACTGCCTTTGTCTCCATGCTGAGAAAGTGTTCGGCAGTCAGCCATTACCTTGCCTCGACACGCTGATAAATTCTCTCACTTTATGTCCACTCGGCATTTTTTATCTTTCGACACTTGAAATGGTAGAGTTTTGGGTTGCAAAAGCTTTCCCAAATTGTGGACAATTACGGCATTATCCCCACGCTGCTCACACAAGAGAGAATACGCACGTATCTAAAAGTCTAAAAGTAGGCGAAATTCAAATGAATCCTGCTTCCAAAGCAATCCTTCGAGACTACCTTTACCGCTAACAAAACGATCTGATCGATGGTACCTTATGTATTTAGCGACACGGTGAGATTCGGCTTGTGCTGCGAAACAGGCGGACCTTAGTGATCGAGCTATCCGAGGGAGAGGGACCTCGGAGCGGCCGAGGATAAAGATGGCCACCGCTGATCTCCTGCTGGAGCAGCCTGTGCGTAAAACCACGAACGCGCTCTGTTTTGGATTATTTTTTAGCATCTAAACAGAGCGCACAAAGCAAGAGTATTTAAAACATACTACATATGAAAAAGGATAAATAATATAAAACAAAAAAACACTGCTTTAAGGTTTTTGGCGAGCCCGTATCCTGTGCTATCCATAAACAATTCACCAGTTTGTTCAAATCGATTAAAAATATAATACTAATACTACTATGACTACTTTTAATAATAATAACAACAATAATAATAAAAATGCATATAATAATAATAATAATAATACATTTTAATAATATATTTGACTAATATAAAATGGAGAAAAAAAAAAAGAGAAAGAAATAATAGGAAACCGCACTGACCAAGCCTCACCATTTATTCAACAAAATACTACACGTTACCAGACCCAAGAAACTACAACACTAAATACATTTAAATGTAATTTGTGCTTTAAAACAATATAATATATAAAACGTACTTACTGGTATGTTTAATCCTTGCATAACAATAAATAATAAAATCACAAATCACTGGGAGAGAAAGTGTAAGGTGCAAAGCCCATTAAAATTCAAAATATGGAGTAAAACATGTGGCAGGTGAAATCCTACAGTTTGTCCATGTGAGGCTGTGTAGTAGCCTGCTGGTTCAGTCTATGGAAGCAGTGGGACTGGGGCTTCCGGCCTGGCTGGATCGCGGCTCGGATCTCAAGGCAGCGGTTTCTCTCCCTGTGCAACTGCGTGCCTCGCGTCCCAGCTAGAGTAAACACGCCTCTCCATTGGTGGGAACGCGGCATGGTAATGAGTTTGTACCGCCCGCTCGGAGAGGAAAAAGCTCTCTGATTGGCTGGATTCACAAGCCGATCCTGTGCAGACCGACGACACCAAACGCTGGACAGAGCGCCAGATTTAAAGCACTGGCACTAAAAGGAAGCATTGACCAGTTTGCATTCACTCTGCAGAAGTTAAATATCACCAAACAGTGGGAGATGTCTAATTTAGTCTGTGGAATGATATACATTTCTTCCTTAGTGTTTGACTCGATTCTAACCTATTCTAAAAATGTGATATGTGGGCTGTAATAATATTCATAACACTGCAGAAGACAGTGGGGCTGCACAGCAATGATAAAAACACTCTGGATATATTTTTCTCTTTAAAAAACAATATAGCCCCAAATATAACAAATCATATTTATAAAGACAGTATAGGACCTATACATAATTATGAATCAAATGAATGATTGTGATCAGAACTAAACATTTGTGTAATATTTTGTTATTGGATGGCAGCAATGATGATTTCAGTGAAGTGTATTCTGTGTCTCAAAGCTCCATTTGAATGTTTTTGTTAAAGCACTTTGAGAAATGTTATTCATAATAATAGCCTCCATTAAACTATTTTGCCAACAATCCTGGGCAAGATCAGAATGTGCAAATTAGGCCTATAGGTAAGCTTTTCAAATACTAAAATCTTGCTGATGTTCATGTCTTCAATAGTAGGATACAATACTGTATTTAATATTGTATCATACTATTTATTTTTCTGTGTTAGGTCTTTTTGCCTGGATTTATGGATTATTACTGTGGTTATTACAGTTTGCTAAACGTTTACAAATGGATCCCCCAGTATGGAGGGATTTTATTGGCTGGCTTGGCGCCAGAGCATTGTCAGTCACAGAGTGTAAACAAGGCTCCGATTGGCTGTTGGCCAGTCCGCATTGGGCTGTCTGAGAAAAAGGCAATAACTGGCCCTGTGGTTTCAAGGCGTCCCCTCAAAGATGATGAAAGGGGATAAGACGAGGCGGTTTCAAGGCAGCCCATAGGCGGACCCCTATTGGCCCTGGAGCCATATGAGTCAAGCGTGAATCAAAGGGAATGGTGCTTTGGGGGGGAAATTATATGTTGGATATTTAGAATAATGGAGGTTAGTTTTGGATACATTTGAACCGGCGATGCGTAATTGTTACAAAAAAGTTATGAATACATCCAAAACGATCCTCGCGTAACCAACGCCAGAAAGGGAAGTGGAAATGTGTTTGAGCGCCGTGTGGAGGAGAACTGAAGCCGCGCTGGCTGTTGTGTTATCACGGACAAAACTGGAGGATCACCATTTCTGTCTGCTCCAGGTTTGTGTTGCCCCGGCTTTTAGGGGAAACGCCGAAAAGGCCGTGTTGCTGGAGAACTAAAGCATACGGTCTTGTTTTTAGGCGGACATATTTTGAGATAACTCCGAATATTGATAGTGGATCTATGGTTATTGAAATGACATTCAGATTGTTCTAAGGCAAGTGAAGGCGTCAGTGTAACTGTAAAGAACACGCACCTGGGCGACAGTGAATGAAACGGGCACGTTTATATGCAGGAGGGTGTTGTATTTGAAGCCAGGCCTATTGAACGTTTGTGTTAAATACGTGCTCTCATTTTTGTACCTGCAGCAGTGTCTTGTATCTTATTAGGACGTGCACATTGTTGTTGTTTTTTTTAAATAAAATATTCTATAATTAAATTGTCATTTTTACTGCCATTTGCACACTTTCACATTTAATATTTGTGGAGTGATATGGGACCCAAATCACCATCCTCTGATATTAAATAGTGTATTGTCCATGTGTAATAATCTGATGCATTAATGATTGTAAAAATAAAGGTCTATAAAATATAAAGACTATATATAATATATAAGACACATATATATATATATATATATATATATATATATATATATATATATATATATATATATATATATATATATATATATATATATATATATATATATATATATATATATATATATATATACATATATATATATATATATGTTTATGAGTTAAATGTTAAATTTGATCTGCTTTGCTGTTACCCATACCTAACAAAATTGTGTGTCCACCATGAAAGGAAGTGAACAAAATTGGTTGATAGTCAAAAGGGTTGTAAGTGGTACCACACACACAACAGTAATAATGTGCAGTTAGTGATTTCTTTAGGAAAGGAGCATTTTTACAACAACAATTGTCCTTGGTCAATGAAGCGGCGATGATTGACAGTGTGTGCCTCCCACCCATGGACAAAAAGAGCCTGGAGCAAAACACTGCTTTCTGCTTCTACTTGAACAATTACAATATTCAGATATCCTTATAATTGGAAAGTCATAGCATCCAAACTATAATGCTAATTTTAACCTTTTAGAAAAATGTAATGTATACCGAATTTTAAATGTCAAAATATTACGTATGCTTTATTCTTATGGTGTTTTGTATTTATTTAATTATTTTTTTATTATTATTATTATTTTATTTCATTTTTGTGTGATTTATTTTGAATATTTGGAAAATGGTTTATCATAGTAGGTAGTTGCCAGGCGGACATGTGTTAGCATATGGCACAAATAGAGCACTCTGATGCAGATGGCACTGACATTGGCACAGATAATATCACCTCTGATGCACTTGTTATTTTTAGATTGCACTGTGAATCAAACAGAATGCATTAATGTACACTGAAAATGAAACAATAAAGATTTTTGAACCACTATTTAAAACTGTGTTTGTTTTTTGCAGGATTCCACCACAGTCTAACTCTACACGACGAGCAACACAAAACCCACGAAAAGAAGAGAACACAAAATATAGGAAATGTCTTACACTTTGTCTAGTTTTAGTGTCATTCTGTATTCACACATTATTATTGTATACCATTCTCTCATTGAAGCCATACTTACAAAATCTCCATTATCAACAACATCTGATGGAAATATATGGGGCATCTCCTTTCTTAACAGTATTACTCAGCCATCATCCATGTTTTTATTCTTTATTTATTTTTCATCTGCAGAAGTGGTGTACTGAGGACACTGGAGGGGCATTTGCATGTTGCTGCCGTGGTCATGTGACCCAAGATGGCTGTTGTCAGAGAAAGCTCTTGTCTGGGAGAAGAAAGGGGGGTTTGTGGAGTGATTGATTCGTATCCCAGCTGCAGGTTGGAGAAGCATTGCATAAGCATCACATGGTGAAACTGGGTAGTCATGTTAGAGATCAGATTGGGGCTAAACACACAGAGACCGCAGTGCATCTTTTGGTCTTTCAAAAAAAAATATATCTACAAATACAATTATTAGATGGAAGCAATTAAAAGTTTCTCTTTTAGGGTTTAATCTTCTTAAATTACTAAGAGTGCATCTTTTACTACAGGATTTGTCCTGTCTAAAGCCACGGGACTGTTCTGTTTGATAGTTGCTTTCTGTATCCTGTTTGCAATGTAAAAATATGCTTTGAATACAGATGTGACTACAAATTTTATTGTGCCTACCAGTTTGTTTTTTTTGTTGGTGTCATGGAAATGCAAATTTTCAGATCTTTCAGATAAATCAGTCACCTTTAGAAATAAGTGAACTAGACAGGCACATCTCTCATTTTTTATTTTTTTATTTTTTTATTTATTTATTTTTTTTTTTTGGGTAATACAGTTGTTAAAGGACATGTCACTTTTTGTACCTGTCCCAACCCTTGATAAATGAAGGAAAGAACACTGAACAATATCAATATAAAAAAATAAATAAATAAATAAAAAATAACAGCAACTGGAAGATAGAAAGAAAAATACACTGAAATGTATAAATAAAAAATGAATAATATCATGCATCCCTACGTGGATGAACAGGGCTGTGGCTACAAAAGGCTAGTACATTAGCACAGCAGCCTATATTATAACATTCATGTATAGACCTAGCTCAAACTTGAGACACGCTGAGACTTCTAACACCTGCTGCATAATCAATAGGGAGTGGGACTCAATCAATAGAGATACATTAAGATCAGTTTCTTATAGGTTTTCACACAGTGCTGTATAATCGGTGCTCCACTTTCCTCTTCACTCTCTTCTCTTTGCTGTCGCTGCAATAAATCCAGTTTAGTCGTCATGGCATCAAATCAGTTTATATGACAAGTATATGCCTTTCAAATTAAGTTTCCAATTAAAGATGTCCCCTACAAGGCTTCAACCAGTTTCCATCTCTGCCACTGCCCCTTATAACAGATGGCACCTCACTCTTATTAATTTCACATCCCAATGTCCGATTGTGCTCGCAACATAAAAGTGATGAGCTGTATTTCAACATGGCGACTGATACGACTTGCAAAGATACGAGGGCTTTTTTATGGGTCTTCAAATATGCTGCAGTTATCTCTCTCACTAGCTACCTGACAAGCCAGCAACACCTGTCAAAAGATAAAAAAGCTAACCATACTTGATCATTGTACTTTTCAGGAAAATAAAATGCAGCTATAGTTCAAAGAGCAACACATGCTTGAAAATACCCGGACAAAAAATGTAGTATCTTGTACAATGAGTTTTGTGACGTCTTGTGGAGCTGTTTGCGTGTTGATTTCTATTTTCCTAAACAAATAGTGCCGCACAAAAGGACGCGCATGGCAAAATGGATCCTTTCTGACAGCAGACAAATGACTTCCAGCTCTACACAAGCTCACTGTTTTTCCTTTGATGAGATATTTTGGAGAAAACATGAAAACAGAGATATGAATGTACAGTAGATGCGTGTCTGTAACCATCATGTGCAAATATTCCCTATTGTGAGTGTACACATATGATCCAGATTAGGTTAAATTGATTCAAATAGATGGTTGTATATTGCATATTGAGGTTTTTCTCTTCTGATACTTTACTATGATGATCATGACGCTACACTTTTTGGATCTGTCCCAAGCTTGGATAAACAAAGGAACCAAAAGCATTATTCGAGTCAATATGCAAACTAGAGCTCTGTAATTAATTTAAGTGTGTAATAAAATGTAAGATTATTAGGGCTCGTTCTGCCCTTTTTCTGATGCACAGTCGCTTTTAATACATGGATTATCACACTACATGATTACTTAGACAAACTTTATTGATCCACTAGGGAAATTACTTTAGCACAGTAGCTCACACAGTACACTATGATAACAAAGAGCGAAACAAATAAATGGTATGAACATTCAAACTAATTAAAGTAGCAAAGCCAGAAAGTGTGTGTCAAATAAGGTCCAAATATACAGATATGTGTAGAAGTAAATGAAATTACATGATGAGTTGTTTTTTTTTCCTCTATAACATTTAACATTACACTACACAAAAAAAAAAAAAAAAAAAAAATTAAAAAAAAGATCATTTCAATTATTACAAAAATAATAGTGATTATATCTTTCACCCCATAATGCACGACTGCACGTTTCTGACTGCAGTACTAGACAAAGCCCCACATCTTCATTCATTCAAGACAATACGAAGTGTCTAGTGATGGCTAAAAGGGCTTGGAGAGCATGTATATGTGCGTCTAGTTTAATAGATTTTTCCTTAGCAGCAGCTGATGTTTTATGTATTTATTTTAGATACAATATGCCAACTGGGTCTAACTGCAGTTTCCTCAGTGGGAACCATACACATGGACTTGGATAAACCTTAACATAAAGCAGGCTGCACATGCTCGTTAGTGTCATTATTCACATGGGACAGAAGCCTAATGAGAGGAGGAGGAGGGACTTCACAGACACATAAGAATAAGACATGACACTGGATGAGAGATTCCTTTTCAGTATAACAATTACAAAATTCTGCAAGTGGGGGCCATCCGTGCAACATCACAGTTAATGCATGGAGCCAAAAGTAATTAATACAAAGCTTAATTAGTCAGAATGGATGTGACACTCAATCAAAGATGAAGGGTTGGTCTTTAGTGGGAACAGACACATGTTTGATTGTGATCAGAGATAATTCTCTTAAGCAGTTTTTGGGTTGATAAAATGGCATAGAAGATTAGATAACTTAGCCTTTTCCTGGGTTGACAGGTGCATCCTAAACCCTCTATTTGGCCACCTCATTGCAGTACTTTACAGGTACAGGGTAAGGCAGTTTGTTTGATCAGCATATATTTTTAATTGGCTTTTTGCACCCTAGGGTGTCTACAATGCCACAAAGTAGAACCGTGCTGTACCATTGCTAATTAAAGTCATTACAAATTCTAGGCATGCCATAGAATGAAATGTTGCATATATGTATGTGTATGCTGAATATAGAGAGCATGTATTAGCTTAATTGTTTTGTTCTCATAGTGAATACAGTAGACTCCCTAATCACGATATAGAACATTTTTCATGTACAGTTAATGCTGAAAAATATTATCTATTTTTCTTGTATACTAAAATTTAATCACCAACTTGTTCTTTCTATTTTGGTGGTTTTAACCTGCTGTTTTATGGCTTGTATTGCATATTCACATCTGTCCTACTGAGTATATTGAGTTTTAATTACAGTACTTTGTCATGTTTGAAATAATTGATGTCAGGAAAATGTGCATCTCCGTAGAGAATTCTTTTAGGAAGGCTTTGGGAGACAAATAATTTCAAGTTAAAACAGGAGAAGCTGCTGATAAAGTTATAACCAAAACCGATATCATGGTTTACAAGTTTGAGTCATTGTCAGTGATTACATTTAATAACATAGAATTGAAGTTATTGTATATATTTACATGCTTATTCACCTGCAATGACGGTAAATTGCAAATGTGTTTATGAAGTGTGATAACGGCAACCTTTTTGTTCACAGCTTGGAACACTCCCATTGCAAGTACACATATTTGTATTGTATTATTAAAGTGGGCAATGCTGATTCTGAGGAAGCTGTTGCAATGTTTGTTGTTAGCGTTGCCATGGGTTACTATGCTACGCAGTTATAGTATTGTGAAAACCCTTTCATTCAGTTTCAGCAATTTCTGATCTCCTGGGACCATGTATTAGTCCAATAAAAGATAATAGATACATGTTTTCTTACATTTGAACCACTTTGACTGATCTTAGCCGCAAGAAGGACTGTAACTAAAACTAGTCAGTGATTATTTTTTAGTCAACTCGTCAAATGTAGCTCAGTTGGTAGAGTGTTTGTCCACTGATCTGAAGGTTGGTTGATTCGAAACCCGATCTCGATATAAACATCATTGTTTGAGGGGTCAGATCCACTGACCCACGGTTTGGCGGTGCAATTCCGGCTCCCACAAATGAATACTGTCATTGTGTCCTTAGGCAAGCCCCTTACCCCACCTCGCTCCCAGTATCTGAGTACACTGGTGTGTGAATGTGTGTGTAAATGGGTGAGTGGTTCGTTGATGTTAAGTGTTTTGAGTGCCTTGAAGGTGGAAAAGCGCTACTGTATATACAAATGTGACTATTTAGCATTTTAACATAACATTTTAAACAAATAAATATTGAAATATGGTAACTGAAGACTTCTAGATAGAGGAAAAAAAATATGTGTATAGTGTGACATTATTAGAAATCAGAAGATTGTTTAGTCTATTTTGATAATTTGATAAAATACTGTGGCTGAGTCTGTATACAGTATTCCAGTCAGCAGTTCCAATAATCAAAATACAAAGGTGAACAGGAAGGAAGAACAAAATCCTCAATCTGTTAACGTGTGAACTTTTAGCATTTTTCTGAAAATGTGTGTAGTCTCCATGGGAAAAGGTAAGGAAAAGTCATCTGAGGACAGCGGTCATTTGGAATCATAGTGGTGACTCAAAGCTGCCTGTAACTATGTATTTTGGATAGCCTCATGCAGTCTATTGGTCAGCCTCTTGGTCTTGGTTCCTATTGACTCAACCAGGACAAACAACAGACAGAAAGATGTGGCAAAAGAAGTGAAAAATGGATCTGGAGAATCTGGAGTGAGGGTGGGGTGTCTTCTCAACCATCGCCTGCTTCCTGTGCGGAAAAATACATTCATCATTCTCCCGCGGACGTGTCATGGCTTTACTTTGGCAATAGGCAGAAATGTGGCAAAGATGACACCCAGGATTGATGAGGTGCAGGCGGGAGTGGCTGGAGGGGGTCTGGGGTGGAGATGGTCAAAGCAG